>DWJK01006791.1:0-10247 GCA_018248815.1 Croniades pieria auraria | reverse complement strand
ACTGTTGGAATATGGGTCTCCTCTCATACTGAGAGGGTTAAGGCCGTAGTCCGCCGCGCTGGCCAAGTGCGGGTTGGGGACTTCACACACCTTAGATTTTTTTAATTATAAATTCTAAGGTGTGCAGGGTTCCTCGCGCTGTTTTCCTTCACCGTTAGCAAGTGATATTTAAATTTAAAAAGCACTTTAGACAATATAATATATCATATCAATTTCTCAAATCATGTAGACAATATGATTAGTCATATATTGTTTATGTAATATGAGCAATATGATAAATTAAACCTTTGTCATATTCTAAGCACAAGTCATACAAATTTTTTTCACGACATAGACAAAGTATATCTCATAGCAAAAATTTTATACATGTGACGTAGACTAATCAGTAGCATTAATTTTTTAAAAATTACAGACACAAAGTGATTAAATTTTTTTCATATCATATAATGGCCAACGTTATTAATGTGAACGACTTTTTATCTAGATTTTCGAGTCGGGTCAGATCGCGAAACTCACTCACCGGCCACGCTGCTTCGGTCCATACAGAAAGTTGTTCATGACATCTGTCACCTCCGGAGACATGTTGCTCGGCGGCGAGCGACTAAGAGGCGCTTTTAAAACTCATATAGATATATATCAATCAGCAACGGATATTAATGAAAACTTGCTTTGCAAGTGATTAGTTTTTGAGATTTGAATTTTATATAACAGATATGTTTATTGTATTTAGCTGTCCCATCGATCATTAGCTCAATATATTAGCGTCCGTTTTTTTAATTAAAAATATTATTTTATCGTTACGCCAGGTCTTTTAAGTGGTAGAAAGCATCGAGAGCTACATATTTCTATCCTTACAGATCTGACGAGCTTCTTCCAGTTCCATTATTGAAAATGACCCCAGTGATATTCATGCGTATATGATACATGATATGATATCCAAGATAACGTCACTAGATAAGTTTGAGAAGGTTATATCCTGTCTAAGGCAATCTAACTATTTATGGTAAGATGCAATTAATAAAAAAATGTCACTAGCGCATGTAACAATAGCCATTATAATAATATTTTTGTTGTAACTGTTCAAGCGTAGAACAAACCACTGTTCTTTTCACAGGTTTCAAAATAATGTAACATCACGCCTGTAATCCCCGAAGGGGCAGGCGGAGGAGTGTAGTACACTCCCACGTTTGACCAGTTACGTTTAAAACCCATGGAATAGGTGGTCAGCCTATTGCCGTACACCGGGCACTGATGCAGACTCCGAGTCACTACTAGAAATTCTAAATTAGAACATTCCCATAGTACCCGACCCGGGGTTTGAACCCAGAACCTCCCGTTCGGCAGTCGCGTTTGCAACCACTCGACCAACGAGGCAGAAAATGAATAACAAACATTAATAGAGCTTTGTTTAGACATTGGTACACAAGGAGTTGAAAAATACAATTCGTTTACATTTGTCTTTGATTTCTCTGAACCCTTTTATCATTCCATTGGGCACACTCCTCTCAGAATGAGAAGGTTAAGTCCATCGTCTGCTACGCTGGCTAAGTGCAAGCTGGCAGACACAATTTCAATTTACATAGGTGATTTGTATATACATGTGTTAATTTTTTTAATTGAATAGATAAGCAAACGAGCGGACAGCAGTCACCTTGGCCACTGCTGTCCATAAACATCTGCAACCAACTTTAAATAGTAATATATAAATAATAACAATATTGTTAGGGTCAGTTAGTTCAGATAAGATAAGATGTTAATAAGTATATCTGTGTTAAATAGGCGATAGGAATAATGAAGAATATTTTAAATAATAAATTACGATTCAATGCAGATACTAAATGATTATTTATCCAATAACATGTACATTTACATACAAACATCGACAAAGGAGGCAGTATGACAGCGCAAAGCAAATCAGTGATATTTAAAGTGCGCCTGAGCGTGAGAAAATCAGACCCTGACACGATAATTCGATCGATAAACACTGGAAATAGATTTTAAATAACAATCCACGGGAAAAAAAAATATTTTTACTTTTTATTTCCGTTCATTAGTCACGTTATTGTTCACGAACGGAACAAAAAAATGGTTTTAATATAATCTTATTTAATTATTTAAATTACGTTGGCTTAGCAGTTCTGATTATTATAGTTACGCGTTTCGAGGTTAGTTGTGACGATTTTGGTTGGTTGTAACAGATTTTGTTTTTAATAGAGTTTTTTTGCCGCCTTTTTTATTTGTGGCCGCGGTGATGTTCGATCCGTTTTTGGCTGATGGTATTGAGGTTGCCTTAGCCATTTTAAGTTTGGAATAGTCAAATTCTAAAACAGGTAAATTAGTCAACAGCCAAACGATATATTGCCACGACAAATGAAGTCAAAGTCATTCGCTATCAAAGCCTAGATATTTATACGGTGAGTAGGTTGTCGTTGTCTATGGAATTCCAATTAATGTCTGGTATGTTGTGTTAATTAGTGATAGCAGAGTTTTAAAATGTTAATTATTATAATAAATGAGTTTCAATATAAATTATCGTGGTAATGAGGACATGTTTTACCGTTACAATATCGTGTATTGGTATCAAGTCTTGGAATTTTATTATTAAATGTTTCTTGGGTATACATATGTACATTAGTAATACCGGTTTAACTGTTATCTTTCTTCACAATAGCTCGAAAACTTTCAGAATTATCTGAGCACCTTCATGAACTTCCACTGATCACGGGGAAGTATTTTAAGGTCTCATTATGACAGTATTGTATATGGAACTTTTTATATGTAGCAAAGTCATTTTTTCAACTGAAGTTGAATATTTGAAGTCTTTGTTTGGTAATCAAGAGTCTTTACATCGCTCCGTAGAAAGTTCAACCTGTCATATTGTTGTGTGACGACCAGTTTACAATGCACTCGTAACAAGAGCGGTATTTGGTTGAACCGGCCATTCATCTGTCTAGCTAATGTCAGTGTAACCAAGGAATACTATTGTAATGAGAATTGTAATATTATCATAACAATTTACACGTATCTTAGAAATTTATGCTGTTTTCAAGTAATATCGCTATTTACCTATAATTAGCCATATTTTGAAACAGTAAAATAACAATAATTTATTATGTTACTATTTCAAAATTATGATGCAGTACAATATATAAAGATTTGTTTTAATTAATTATAAAACCAATGCTGTAATTAACTGCACAAATAAAAAAAGAAAAACTAAATTTTAAATTTAATATCTGACCATAAATATTCTGTTACTTGGTTGGCGCCATAAATTTCATTTATCTACACACTTTCAAAATGCGGAAATTATACATTTAGATTGTATAATTTAGATCATTAAACGTGAAAAGAATTTATACATCTATTTTTTTAAGATTTAACAACAGTTGGCGACATACGAATTTGAAAGTAATAAAATATTGGAATGTGTATAAATAAACCCGCGGTGTTAGTAACCAACGATCATGTTCCGTTTCCATAATGAATAATTATAATCACTGTTAACTTGGTATTACCGCTAATTAATTCTTATATCCTTGTCCTCACAATAAACAATTACGTAAAAATAGACAACAGGAATTCGCCTACAGTACTCAATAACAGAATACAGTTTAAGTTACCTTACCGCGATTCTATCTTAATAGATGTATTGTTAACACAAAGTATAATTATTCAGTTTATTAATGTTGGTTTTTATATTTTGGCATTAAAGGAAGTTGATTTTTGCCTGCTAATTAGAGCATTCAGTTGGCGAGTAGATAAACTTGTCTATACGTCAACGTTTTTAAATTTCGAACGTTTTTAAACTGATGGTTTTTAAATATATAGTTACATGCTATTAAAGTAATTTAATGCATGATTTTGATCTATAATAACCTTAATATTAAGGTACAATAAACAGCTTTATTTTTCCTGCGGTGTTACTTAACCGTTTATTTTAATATACACGGCTTTCCTTTTTTTTTTAAATAAATTGTGTTGCTTACGAAATCATTGAATAAAACCACTTTTCCACGTAACTAGAGACCTGATTTTGTAAGACCATTCTCGATTCAATGCAAAATTAAGTACCAACCAACAATACTCTCGGTAACACGATGACGTAGAGTCGGCGATAAGGCTTTTATTTATATTGCGGCTATTATACAAGCGTGGCAAGGGCGTATTCGACATCCGTCTCTTACGCCTATGTTATTCTAAATCAATTAGATCCGCTATTAAAGTGTAATGTAAACGGAAAAAAGAGCTCTATATCCTTTCACATAGTTAGCAAACTCCTGCGGCGGTGTCGCTTTGAACTCTACCAGCGGTAAGGAATGTACTGTCGTGAATAAAGCCGCTGACCCATTCACGCTGATCGGCCTTGTCTATATAGAGGTGCAATTTTAATGGCCCGGAAATTATAAGGATGTTGTCGTGTTCGTAGAGTTTGGGTAAATTATAAATAATGTGTCGCGACTGTGTGACTCGGCCGTCTGATATTGGATTACGGATTGTTTCGTAATACAAATAGTTAGCTGTGTGGTGTGGTTAGAGCTGTACGTGTTAAATCAACGCTTTTTGCTCGTTACAATCTCGCTTTAAACTGGTCTCAAATTGTGAATATACTTCGCGTGGACAGCTAAAGAATTCTAACGTAAAAAGTTCGCGTTTTATCACACCCGTCTAGGGTCTTTTTTAAAGAGAATTCTATTATCCGGTCCTTTGTGGGTTAGGTTATACACAAACCGAATTGGAACGAAACCGACTCTACGTTTTTGACGTCGCAAAGTAATAACAGACGGACCGAAATAGTTACTTTCTCATTTATAATATTAATGTGGCTCTACGTACACACGTGCGCAACACACTTACAATTGAACAAAATGCAACAGCCACGAGGTTCTCGTTATTAAAACTCGTATCATAAATACACGCATTAAATTCATACAACACTCACTTAGGACTTGCGTAAGTGGACCAAATGTGTATTGGGAGCGCAGGTAAAGGTAACTTCACATATAAATGTGTAATGTTACGTTTTTACGATTTTTTTAAAAAGTAATCGTTAATTTTATAACCATTCAATAAAATTATAATTTTAAAATTCCATTATCAATTTTTTTTAAATTCACTTTTAATACACGCAGTTATAACGACTCACGTCGTCTTCGAACGACAGTAAAAAATAATTTTAGTCGCTCAGATCAAGTGTACCTTGTGAACCGAGCCTTACATCTTTCTACAGTTTACAAACCCATACGTATGGTATCGTAACAAGTGCGTAAGACTAGTTTCGTGGTATTTCTCAACCTTGTCAACAGTGCTCCAGTGAGAAACCCGTTGCAACAAAGTCATTACGATCACTGCATCATTCGGCGAAAGTAAAAGGCAACCGTACTTGGGAACGAGCGCGACGGTTCTTATAACTACAGTTAACGTAAACAGGTGTTAACCTCTTTAATTATTAATTGTTGCAATATTGTTAATGTTTCTGCGAAGCGTTAATGGCTTGATGCGGTAGCAGATCGGGAATGATATGTAGAGTTGAGCAATGTTGGTGCGCTTGCCGCTAATGTAAATCTGTCATTCGTATATGAGTGAATGAAAGACCAATGGTTGTTATGATAAATGAATGAAGTTACTGTTTAATGAATGAATGGGTAATTTGGTCGCACACGGAAATCGACGAGTGTCAAACATACAAGAGCTAACGAAATAAGATATTAAAAAGTGTTTTTATGTTCTGGATGTAAAATAATTCGTGTATGGCGACTAACTCGTAAGCATACTAGAAGTCAATGGGAGATTATTCCAATAAATATATATAAAAAAAAATAGTATGTTGTTCTTTTTGTGAGTTCGTTGGTACGGGTTCCTTAAGGAATAGTATATTTCCTTTTGTAAATACATTGATTTATAGCCGTGCTAATAACTAAATGAACAAATAGGCAGTGTAATTGTGCTGAATACGGAATTTTAGATAGTTATGTTGTATTTTGTACGTGTTCATAAATTAAAAGAAGTAAAAATGTCTTATAATAAGACATTTTTACTTAAGTATTTTTTTTTAATTTTAAAAAACCTACAGATATTGGTAGAGATTAAACAATTCGATTTCAATCTATAAGCTATGGATACTTATCGCCGTTAGTACCAAATTATAAAACCAGATGGCGTAAGTAGTGAATTACTCATGAATTAAATGGAATTCCTATTTTTATACATATCTTAACATGTCCAATGATTTATGCTTAAGTTACATGAGCTATGTAAGTAACATGTTTGCCTTATATCAGTTGGTGTCACGCTAAATGAATTGCTTTACCGAAATATTGAGACTAGAGCGAAATGTATTTTTGTTCCAAATTTTAGCTTGAAACAGCTATTCATTTAAGCTTTAAGCTAATATATCTAATTCAGACACTACGCCACAATTCATCATTCGGAAATAAGCCGACGGGAATCGAACCCAGAGCCAAGGACGTTGGAACGCACGACCGGCATAGAGACTAATGCGCGAAACGTATCGTAAAATAACAGTTAAACAAGACTAAAACCGGTTTAAATCGTGTAAATGGAGAGCACACAGTGAGATTAATAAGGTTGGCGATAAAAAGATTTCATAGATGCGAGAACTGGTCAAGAAAGCCGATTAGCAAACTGATTTACCAGTTAGTAGGCAACATTACTTATGAATATTACAACATTATGGCATGCGAGCTCAAAGGAAGACTGGCTCTCTCTTTACGCGTGGGAACATAGCGCTGTTGAGATGAATGCTAACGTAAATGATTTTGTAGCGACGCATTGTTGAACCAGGAAGAATCGATTGATTGTCAGCCTCATAATTGTTAGGTTTATTAATATGTGTTGTTTGTGTGTGTGTGTGTGTGTGCGTGCGTGTGTGTGCGTGCGTGTGTGTGTGTGCGTGCGTGTGTGTGTGTGTGTGTGTGTGTATTTGTATTGATTAGCTGTTATTATTTAAATTATTTATGTGATTGCCTTGTTGGTCGATTGGTTGCAAAGTCTGCTGATTGAGAAGTCTTGGATTCGATTTCCAGTTCGGGAACTACTGGATTTTTCTAAATTAGATTGTCTTGTAGAAAATTCTAGCACTGGTTCGGAGTCTAGAATTGTTAGTGGTTTTGAAAATAGGCTCACCATCTATTCCATGGTGGGACATAAACGTGGAGTGAAACATGTGAATGTACTATACTGCTCTACCTACTCTTTCGGGAATTATAGGTTCGATGTTACGTCTTTATTATGGATTGAACTTAATTTAGTTTTTATTCAATTTGTTATTTTTACCACTCAAACACAGAACAAATATGTATTTGTGCTAATAACACAAATATTTGTAGAGCAGGAATCAAATCCGTGACTCCCTACTAAATAATTAATTTCTCTAACCACTGGACCAACGGGCTAGACAGATATCTAATAATAAATATTTATTTATTAATCAATTCGTAATATCACGTGTGGACGAACACATCGGAACATATAAGAACTGGTAACAATTTAAAATATGAATTCGTTGCATTTAAATGAATTTACGTCAGTGAAGGTGATCTTTTCACCCTGTATGTATACACGCGGAACAGTGAAAGTGAACATAATACCACTATACAGGCTGTATTAAATATGCATACCGTAGATCCTAAGCTTAGACTAGACGTGTCTTCTTCAATACTAAGTGAGTATAATAAATGAATGATACATTCAGAAGCCTTCCGCGCTCCATCACGTGCTTAAATGTTTTACGTGAGGCTTGCTATATTTATGAATGGAGTGGTTTCTTTTTCTTGTCTGTCTTATGCTGTTGACCCTAATGGCCTCTACAGCTTAAGTCTAGTGGGGAGGGGTAGAAGTGAGGCCCAGCACAGGCTGGACCTTCGGCTCCGGCCAGCGAGAGAGAGACTAGGGGCTGCGCGACTGATCCGTAGGCGTCTCCTGTGAGACTCGGACTTAGGCACGGATCGACACGGTGTGTGCTTATCGAAGGGCGGCGGTACTGCGACGGTCAAACGTGTGGGGACGTCACACGTCTGTCGTGCGGAACGCGGTGTCTTTGTCCTCGCCGACGGGGACGGTGCGTGTATATGTAATGGTTGGGTAGTGCCTGAGAAGGTGACGAGTCCTTCGTAGGATACCTATTTGTCAGTGTTATATCGTTGTCGGGGTCATCTATTACGCGCCTCGGTCTCCTGAGGGGAGCTTTTGCCTCGGCTAGACGGCGGGGGTACGAGACAGTGTTCCTAATGAGTTGATTGGAGTGGTTTCTTACGCAATATATACTTATATATGTATTTTTTATAGACTCGTCGCAAGGTGAGATTCGATACGTTCCGTGCGAATGAAATTTTTCATGGACTGTATAGGACACTATTTTAGGGGCGGCCTGTGTCCAGCGGTGGACTGGGATAGGCTGATGATGATGATGTTGATGATATAGGACTAATGTAAAGAGCTAAAGCTTGAGCTCAGTGGAACGGTTGGAGAGGCCTAAGTTCGGCAGCGGAAGGAAACGGGCTGATGATGATAGCACTAGGAAGAACCATTGTCTCTTTTCAACCAGTATATTAACTTATTTGCATCCATGTTTATGGTCTGATCATTGCGTTCTCGTGTAATATAGAAATTAACAATATTCACTTTTATCATGACTCTGTACACAGCCTGTATGTACATATATGTTAAAGCAACAGCCTCTACATTGTTGTAACACTTCGAACTGACATAATTTTGACATTTCCAGTAAAATGCTAGACAGATGAATTGGTGACCACAAATTTTTATCCGTGTTGCATATACAGTCCTTTTAAAAAATAAGAATGAGTTTTTCTCCTTTTTATAATATAAATTTTGGAAAAATAATTGATAAGTCTCTAAAAACATGAATGGTTTTGTATTCATGTCCACGATGTTATAACTAACGTTCATTTAACACGCACATGCAGAGAACAATGTTGTTTCTTACTGCCATTTAATTGTATATTGTTCTTTTTTTTTCATGAAAAAAATTTAACGACTTAATAAAAAAAAAATATTGTTCTTACTGTAATGTTCTTATTATTCTTCTTACTGTTCCTGTTCTTCTTAGCACAGCCATTCGTGTTAGTATTATTGTATTATGTATTATCAGACTTGGTTTCTTACGGGGTAAGCAAAGTGTATCGAGTGCCAAATAATACTATCGTAGCAAACCTGACGTGATTCGACCATGTTGTTCAATATCATGATACACTTCTAGTTACTGTTCTGATTATTAATGTCTTTCAATGATTCTACCATTTTTTTTTCAGGATTGCTCGATTCTTTCACTGATTCTATTCAAAGTTACTACTGATTGGGCCGCAACAAGGCTACATACACACATGATTACAATATGCATGACTTCAAACATTGAACAATACATAGTCAATAGAACAATTAGAGCATTGTCTTAAGAAAATATGAAGCAAGCTTTTTTACGTACGGTTTGGTTATTCCTCAGCCACCGTATCTACCATGTATATAGATTGTGAGCAATAAATATCGATTTGCTAACGACACTCGCCATGGGAACATTGGGCTCGTGAGCACCAGCTGTGTTTCGATATTACACTTGCAGGAAACTAGATCGGTCAATAAATAGCAAATTGCATTCTTGAATTGAATTATTGCCTTATGTACACCGCAAATACTCAATGTTTTGAAACAAGCGAGCGGGCACGCTTTGAGACAGTCGCGGATTTCGAATGTTTTCGCATATTTGTAGATGGATACAAAAATACGGTATTGGGAAATGTTCAGCGGTTTGTTAGTTTAAATTTTCATATATCTAAATGTATTTATTATTTATCAAACTGATTCGTTTTCTTTCTTCTGCTTGCTTTCATCAAGATCATTTTAGGGTTTTTTAAAAAGCATTTTATTGTAAATTGATAAAGAAATGTTTTAAACAAATATTATGCTTATGATAGGAATTTTACTCAGTTTTACACTCCATTAATAAACCTCAAACAAAAACGCGATTTATTAAATCTGTTATATCCTAAGGCTGAAAGGACAAATATTAAATAAATATACGATTAGTCCCCATTCAAATACCTGTACGATTAAACTATCAAGGCACAGACAGACAACACAATAGTCATTAACATCGGACATACGAGCCCGCGTCACATTATATTCTCTACTCGGCTTTTACCACAGACGTAAACAATGGTGTGAAAATTAGTGTCAAATGTTGAAACTGTCAGTATTTCTGCGAGAAT
>DWJK01006790.1:0-10248 GCA_018248815.1 Croniades pieria auraria | reverse complement strand
AAGAGGTGCGCGCCATGGATTTGAACCCAGAACTCCCGGAGTGAGAAGTTGAATTCTTAACCACTAGGCTATCACTGGCCACGTCAACGTCACGTATCAAACGTAATTATGAATGTCAAATTTTTTTAGTAACTTTCGGAATTTCTATTCGGCTAAGTGGTATCGAGGGCAAGGTTCTAATTCTAAGGTTCTTTGTTTATCCATCAAGTTACGGAAGACTATTATTTAACGAGAATAAATTGAACAGTTACGCATTTCAGTGTGTTATGTAAGCCAACGCAGGTGTGATTTTCTTAAGAAGAAACGTGAAAAACATTTTTGAAAGGCTGTGACGTTGGCGTTTTTTTTTCGTGACATTTCGTAACTCAGGGTCATTGATCGTCATCATTTCATCTCGCAGACTTCCTCTATTAAGCATAAACTTTGTATAGGACATTATGACGACATATCTCAGTCGTATATTTGTTGCATTCACTACTTTATGAGTCATCAACATTAAACTCATCGATTTGTTGTTTCACTTCTAGAAAAAACAACTGCCGGCGTGCAAAAAAATTGCCAATGTGCTGCTGGCTTTATCGGGAGTTCTTTTTGCGTCATATTGTAATACGGTAAGAAAAAGTCGTTGAATAATAGTCTCCAGCAGTTACCTGAATCAAAGATTGCATCGGACAGATAAAACAAACAATGCTTTGATAACAAATGACGACAACACAATGCTTCGTGTGCGGTGACGGTGAATGTGTTCTGTTGCTGCATGTCTTTATTTTCTGTTTGTTTATCTCTTTTTATTCACACACGTGTCGTAATCTGACTGCGAGAATTTTCATTAAAATTGTTTTTTCGAAAAATATGTTAGAAATTTATACATAATGTTGTTACATAGTCTAAAAGCATGCCCAGTCTGTAAGGATAGAGATATTTGACGATCAGTTCTCTCCGTCTACCCTATCAGGAACCCGGCCATTATTAACAATTTGCAAGATCTAAAGTTTTATATAAATATACATACATTGGTATTTCATTTGTTTCAAAAAGGAATTGTAACCGAATTAATGAAATCGAAGTATAATAAAAATACTCGACCTATTTGAAGAACATGAAAAGTGAAAATTAATGATTTGAACGTTCTGTCTTTACTTCTGTCGTTCACTTGATGTGTTACAACAAACTCAGCGGATACATTATGTATGTGCGTGTATGAAGCGAACGTGACAAAAAAGCACGAAGATAAAACTACGTAATTTACTGGTGAGTTTGTACACAAGTGTTGAAATAATTTGTTAAAAATAAAGACTTAGAAATCGATAGATTAAAAAAAAACACCCTTCTCTGCGACGTACTGGATTTTTTTCTTTGAAAGAGAAAGAGAAAAAAGGTGTTTTTATACTCAAATTAATTTGAACTACTTGTATATTTTATTACTAAGGAGCAAAAGAATTTGGTCCGAGTCTTAGAAGTTTTGGATAGTGACCCGAAAAAACCGTTTTAATAATCATCGGAAAATTATGATTAATTAGCGATTTTTTGAGACCAATAGAATAAGTAGAAAAATAAAAAAATAATATAATGTTGATGTTAATGTAAACACCGGAATTATTTAGGGTTTTAAAACAAATTATAGAGTTATATGCAGCGGTACATGCGCAGTTAAAACCAACCAATTCGGCGAGCGTAATCTATGGTGTCAACGCGTTACAGATAAATTTCCATTGAATGTGAGGTCAGACGATGGGGCGCGGCGCGACTTATGAGCCGATGCAAATATATCTATTTGTGCTGTTGGTAATTAATATATTAGGCCGGCGGTACACAAAACACGGCGGTTTGTATCAATAACTGTCGTGTGATCTTATTGAGGTCTTTGCGAAGGAAGAAATTTACATCGACCAATAGATAAAGAACATTTATCTTTAGACATATGACGTATTTATTTCAATATGTTAAATAGAGTAAATGTTTAGGCTTTTAACTTAATTGATTTTATCTGAAATTCAATGACACGAGTGCGAACTCTGTTAATAGTTAGTCTGAAGACATTTTTTTGTGTTCTGTTACAAAATTTTGTAGGGTGTACATTAAAAACATTAATAAAAATAATAATCGACCCATTGTCATTCCGCTGTTGGAATATGGGTCTCCTCTCATATTGAGAGGGTTAATACCATTGTCTGCCACGTTGGCCAAGTGCGGGTTGGCAGACTTCACACACCTTAGAATTTTTTTTTTTTTGCGGTAACGGTAAACATTGCAAACTCTCAATTAATTTGTATAACCCATGAAATTACAATACACGTAATTATTTAATATTAAAGTAATTTAAATTATCACTATATTTTTCCAAAACAGCACGAAATTCTGTTTAATCATGACGTGTTCGAGAACGTTCTAAATTAACCATAAGATCTATGCGACTTCCATATTTAAACAGTACGAGTATATTTTATTACGTACGGTAATTACCGCTATGAGAAATTCTGAAGTTATTTTGCATAATTATAGTTACAGTCACAGATTTTAAACATACATACGTAATACCTGCTGTCATACAGAATAAATGATATCTTGCCGCATTTACCCCATTCGATTACTACGAAAAAAAATTCTAGAACCCGGCGTTTTCTTAACTTATCACCTTTAGTTTAACCATCAACATGGATAAAAACCAACTTTTTAAACATACACGGTATTGACAGAAATATTACTGATTCATACATCCTCATTTAATGTTATGAATAAATTTCAAAACAAAAGGTTTCTAAAGGACAAAGATGTTTATATACTTCCCCGCTCAATAAAAATAAATAAATTATTACATATATATTAAATAGATTGTGTATTTTGAATGCTAATGTTAGTGAAAGGTTTAGCGCTTAAAAATCTGACTTCCGTCACAAACCCTCCCGAGTACTTTAACTGCGTATTTCCTTTCATTTAATCTATTGAGCAGAATTCAATCTTCAAGTGGCCACATATGGTTGTGGAATGAACTGATCCTTTATGAGAAACTAATTTACCAGCACTTATGTTTTAACTGCCTACCTGTTTGCTAGAGAAATATACTATTTCACTTTCCCATTATCTATTTAATTGCTTACCTTTTAATTTTAATATTTATATAAAATTGCTTTGGAAGATGATTGCTATTGGAAGAAGACTGTTAGGAAAGCCATAATGGGCAATAATACAAATTATCAAAAATATATGCACACTTGCATTTAAATGGAAGTATAGAAGAGTGACAAGTGAAGTATATTAAAGAATTCATATTAATATAATAATTTAGAGATTTAGAATTAATATAATAATTTAGAGCAATGTAAACATTTTAAATCCATCTATTCTTACCCAACAGCTGTGAAACAGCTTAGCTTCTACAAGTGTCTGACTTTTTTAAGTAACGAACCTTTCCGAGAAACAAAACAAACGCGTGCTCATAGTATACCAATTAAATTTACTGCGAACATTTCCAGCCATATTCAGAAAAAAACTCACATAAACTTGTTTAGTCGACGTATTAAAAGTGTCGGAACAAACTTCACTTCGCCGGTGTATCGAAAAGACCGTTTTGCGGCAGAGGGAGGGACGCACAACCATCCCTTACCAGAGGTCGGAAGCTACTGAACTGGCGCAGACAAACGCCGAAACGCGGACGCCGCAGCCGACTACACAATGGAAGGGACCACCCCCCGATCCCCAACCCTTACTTGACTAAATGCACATTTGAAGCAAAAAACGCCCGCCAAGGAATGTGAATTTACACGTTTCTATAAATTGTCTACTCCGTTGGCGGTAAAAGCTGTGTGTTTCTTGCTTATTCGCTTTCTAATGAGGCTGAAAGCGAGCGGGCGAATCGGAATTCACTACCTGTAGAGTTTAGGACGCCTCATATTTATTTCAGAACTTATGAATTATTAAAACTTTATTACATGGCATATTAATAACCTAATTTATTATTATCCCCTTTAATTTAATTAAAAACATCGTTAATTATTTATAAATAATCAGCAGACCATTAATAGGTAAATAGTGGAGTACATTATCGGTACAGCTGTTAAATCGCACGTACTAACTAATTGAACGCCATTTTCGTTTTGGGAAATTCAAAATCTTCCAATATTTTTAGGGCTATTGAAATATCGGAATACATTCACTCACCTGCCTGGGTGCGCCGTCGGCCATCAATTTTCAGCTGCGTGCTCGTCACACGCGACGAAGTGCTCAATTTCACTATTTACTCTGAATTCACACCAAGCCAAACTTCATGGATAGTAGCGACGAAACAAGGGAAGTTGTGATTTTTGTTTGAATAATACCGCACGTTCAAGCGGCTCAAGTTTGTTTGTTTTTTCACACAAAGCGAGCTAACCATCTTTTGATATGCTAATATCCTGCGGAACAACCGGATAACGAGCGAATATTTTGAACCTCCTTGATATGAGATATTATCTAGAAAAAAATTTGAATTTGAACTTTGGAGCTGAATATTGCGATTGAAAATGTCTGGTTAAATTTGACTGTTTTGTATTTTTTAAATAAACAAAATTTTTTATTTAAATTCTAAACTCTACTGGCACCAGATCGTCATCAGAATAAAAAGACGTGATGTGTCAAGGTGAATCGCAAGCAGAGCAACTAAACGACAAGATCTTAAAATTTTTATCATCCCTGTAACTGCCGACTGTAACTTTCGTGTGCCCAAGAATGTGTTATTTAGAATAGGGTTCTCCACGATAAAGGTTTTATCGATGCATAAAGTATGTTAGTATGAAGTTTGTCGGCCCCTCAATAGGACCGAGCAAAATAAGCAACCCTGCCTTTATTCGCTGTGGCATTTGCGGCATCTCTTTATTTACACCTGTCATAAATTTCTGCCATCGCACGGTCTTGGGGGTCACGTAAGTGGGTTATAGCGAAACAGGACAGCGAATTTAACCGTAAAATTGATATTGGAAATACAGTATTTGTCACCTGCGTGTATGCACCTCATGAGTTCGCGAGTTGATTTCCTACTTACCTGCAAAAGAAAGAAGATACATTATTAATATCAATACTATATATGTATGTCAATAAATAATATATCATATCAATAATCCCATCCAATAAATAAAATATAACGCATTACGTTAGATTTTTTTGAGAACTGTCCTTTACGAAATTCCCTCTTCCCGCTTCAGACCCTCTCACTCGACGACTAGAACAAAATGTCAATTTAAGGTTATTACATTAGGAAAGGTAAGGAATAAGCCGACCCTCCGAATAAAATACCTTCATCAAGAGGCACCGGTCCCATATCGTCTCACATTATGTCTAGACGGTGGCCGCTTCACTTCAAGATTCACAGCGATTTCGAGAAACGCTGTTTACGTCTATCTTATACATGTTAAAAAAATGCACAGCTTATTGATTGAATGACACAACTTTTCCAACTGAAGAGCTTTGTTTTAGAAACTTTATATTTGTTAAACATCATCCAGGATTTATTAGTCAGTAAAAAAGCCTCCGGCCCGGTGGGTTGCCGAACTGCGAAAGGCTGCAGGCAGATGCTGGATACGACAAGCCGAGGACAGGGCGCGATTGCGCTCATTGGGGGAGGCCTATGTCCAGCAGTGAACTGAGATAGGCTAATGTTGATAATGAAAAATAGCCTCGAATTCCCTCGCAAGTCTTTCTCTATTCAATATTAGGCACGGTTACGAGCGACTGGGAAAGCAACGTCAACGAACCACAGACTGAGATTGTGATTATTAATTTATGCTACAAAAATTCAATGTCACGTTTATTTTAAGAGAGGTGCGGATAGTGGTTAAATCGAAGTAACGAGGAACCAATTGCTAGTCGCAAGTCGCGTTCATAAGAAGTCGACTGTATGATAACTAAGTTAGCAAAGTCATAGAAAATGCAATGTAGGCACGTAAGACAAATTGACGATCCTCTTGCTCTCTGAACTTGCGAAACTACTCACAACTTGCTACTGGTTCTAAATGGGGCAATATATAATTTTACTACATATTCCACACTGATTCAGTCTCTTTCGTAAGTTAATTTGGTCTGTGTTAACGCGTCTAATTTAATTTATTCTGGGTATTCGGTATGTGTTATTTTACTTCGTACATTCTGTCTCTAGAAGGTATCAATATTTTTTCTAACACGAGAATTGAATAAATTAACTACATTTAAATATTGAAATTTTTTATATGTATATACATATGTTATATAACAGACAAATACTCCAATGCTATTCCATTTTTATTAGAATAAAACTCCAACTTTATCTAAACACATTTCACTAGTAGCGAAATTTTTCCCTGCTTCGTAAAACGATTATGATTCTTGTGATAATCTCCTACATTATTGTATAGACTATTGCTAGAGCTCGACCTTCGTAAGTTTCCATTGTAGTAAGAAAACAATGACCTTTATAAATGTTCGACGAATTCCAGACATAAAAAATTAATTCCGATTAAAAAAATTCATTATAAAAATCATTGATTTATTATCGCACGAAAGAAAACTCACAAATTTGCTTTTGGTAAAACAATGAAACAATAGAGTGGAAAACAAAAGTAATAAAATACAATTAAAACACTTCACGAATGAATTAAGTATTAATGCGAAACTTTTATCTTTATTATAGCCAGACTCTTGTCAGACGTAAAGGGGATGCTGGCCATCAGATCGATATCTGTCACTCCGCAGTTGGCCAGCGTGGCAGACTATGACTCTAACTCATCTCATTTTTATAGGAGACCCGTGTCCAATAGCAGAAGGATAAAACGATTGATGATGACAATGAGGATAATGGTCAGATTGATGTTTGTTGTAGACTGAATCCAACATTTTTTTCTTGAGCACTGATAGTTTCTCAAAATTAGGGGCCGAATCTTAGTCTACCAAGCAGTTCAATTAAATACATTATTACTGTTAACAATAACTATACTATGATTATTTAACATGTCTTCGCTAAAACGCCACAAAAATGCTTAAAAATCTAGCCAACCAAATATTGATGAGACAAAACAGATAATCAAGATTTCCTTGTCCGAGTTACAGATATTTCTATATAAGTTCTATTCAAGGGCCAAATAACATAAATGAACTCATTTTATGCCAACACACATTTTAATTCTGTTCATAATTTTTCGCCACCCTTCTGCAATACGATTAGGTACATTTATGCCAAATTTTAAAGCCTTTATCTTTTCGTCGAAATTTAAAAATGCCAATAACATGAATACTGTTACTCATACGTAACGATACTTGTGGCCAAATCTGCTTTCAGTGATAACCAGAACTGACATTTATTAGCTTATGATAAAAATACCAGTGAGCGCCGACCTGGCGCCGCTGTGAAACAATTAAACGAAAAAAGTTCCGCCTCATTAAGCCTCTTTATCAACTTGAAGTGCGATTACACTGGTGCCGAAAAAACTCCGAATGGAACAATGAGTACGGTCCACTTATGGCCTTTTTGTTCTTAAACAGAGTAGTTCTTAGGTGAAACTGAAAAGGACTTCGTAGGAACAAGTTTTGTTTTGTTTACTTCGCAAGTTGTAAACAACCCTTTGAAGGATGTTTAGCGAGGGTGATTCTGTTCTTATTGAGTGCTTGCGAAGTTAATTTTGACTAGCGATCCCGGGCTCAATGTATTTGGTTTGTTACTTATGACTTTAACACACCTCTCATAATATTGTTTGCTCCTGCAATGTTTCTTAATTTGGCTTAGATCGTGTTTATTGTTCAAAAATAAAAATCATAATAAAACATCATCTCTGAATTTCTCCGAAGGGATAGACAAAGGAGTGCAGTAAACTTCCACGATTCCCCAGTTATGTTATACGTCCCACCATGGAAAAGATGGTAAGGGCACAAATCCACTTCCGTGCTACTACTAGGAATTTCAGGTTAGAAAAACTGTAAAAGTTCAATATTGAAGTTTTAAATATTGTTTTGCCTGCCTCGTTGGTTAAGTGGTTGCTAGCGCGATTGCCGATCAGGAGGTCCTGCGTTCAAATCCCGGGTCGGGTACTACGGAAATTTTCTAATTTAGAATTTCTGGTAGTGACTCGGAGTCTGGATCTGTGCCCGGTGCACGGCAATGAGCTCACCATCTATTCCATGGAACGTAAACGTAACTGGCGAAACGTGCGAGTGTACTATAATCATCTGCCTACTCCATCGGGGATTACAGGCGTGATGTTACGTTTTAAAATATTGTTTTCTTTATCTTAGCTTATTCGAAAAATAATAGAAAGAGACAAAAAAATGAGCAAAAGTTTACGCATTTATAAATAAAGTTAAATGGAAAGATCAAAAGATTATAGTAACAAGTGATACATAAATAGTTCGTGACACATTTCCACATTGCGGTACGATTTCATACATCGATAAAATTATATTATATTTATTAAAATACGAAAAGACTTCGTTTATTAATGATATCGATGTAATTTCATATAATAGTAATGTATAATTTGCAATTTCCATGGCTTCATTGTTATAAAAATAAAAACCTAATCCATTTATATTTACGAAACACATTATGCGCAATCATTATCTACGAGCAATTATAGACAATGAAATATATGATCCGCACTTAGAACCTAACTATAAAAATCGTGGAATAATATCCGCACTTAATGCCCAACTACAGAAATCATGGAATATTATCCGCATTTAGCAGCCGACTATAAAAGTAACACAAAAAGAGGTAAAGCCAAATGAACAAGAGAATCGTGTGCAGTTAGCCTAAGCAATGTTTGTTCACGTAGGTGACAGAGCCGATGTACGCTTGTAAGGATAATTCTCGGCGTTATGAGGGTGTAAAGCGATGTCGTGAATGTAATGAGGCAAGCGTGAATTACCGTTGGATTGTCGTGGACAGAAAGTGAACTGAAACGTGAATTTATACAAATGGATATTATTTTGGAATGTATCTATGCATATAATGAAACTGTATCTGATCGCTGTCTGTACATAGCAAATATATTTAAAAATTCATAATGGGTGCCTTTATATATGCAAGAGAACCCAAAACAATGTTTTTTCATTTTGTCTGTTTGTTTGTTTGTTTGTGCACGCTAATCTCAGAAACGGCTCATCCGATTTAAATGCAGTTTTCAGGATCATATTGTGATGGGCTTCATTTAACATTTTGTGTTTTTTTCATTTAAATCGGTTAACAAATAAAGAAGTTATGTCAATTTATTTTTTCAAAACTTACAAAATATGCGCGTACGAAGTTGCGGACACAGCTAGTTACTAATAAACAACTAAACTAAAATTAACTAACTGAAAAAAAAGAATTGATGTACTTGATGTAAATAGTTATAATATTCAACATTAAAACTAAATATATTCGGTGGTATTTTTTTATTTTTTGTTCTATTGTTGAAACTAAATTTAAAGAAGGCATAAACAGTTATAACAAGAAATTACATAGACAGGGATATATATCTCTACTCTTACAGATCTTAAGTGCTTTTTTCAAATTAATAATTCTCTTCTCTTCATATGCGCACGCTAATATAATAATAAACTAATATTAAACAAATATTGTGAACGTAAAACACATCAAAAGTATACATACGAAATGATCGAAATAATCTTCGCAGTACTCGGAAGCCGTAATCCAATAGGGCGAGAACGAGCGTCCTAATCGAGGCGAGCCATGCTCCACCTCCGTCAAACCCAGCTAGCGAACGTAACACGGTGTCTCAACTGCCGAGTAACACTCTCATATTACTTGGAGAAATTGGCAAAAGCACTGTTGATGTCAAAATGGGTTTAAAATAGTCTTTACAAAAACATTTCTGTGTGAGAGAGTATTGATGCAAATATAAAAAATGGCATGTTCCCATTGTTCGGACTTGTAGAATGGTAGATGAAAGAATGACAAAATAAATATACAATACGAATATTTGTTTGTGCAGGAGACCACCACTTACATTATCTTAACCAAATAGGCCAGATGGAGAAGTTAGAAGTCTCTGAAATAAGCGTTCGTGTACGAAGAGAGTAACGTATGTTGTAAAAGCACATCGATTCTATAAGTATTCTAAGAGATATTCGGTGTTAAATAAATATATGAAATAAAATATATTCTACAACAATTGAAATATATCAATAATAAAGCAGTGATAGCCTAGTGGTTAAGAATTCAGCCTCTCACTCCGGGGTCGCTGGGTTCAAATTCATGGCGCGCACCTCTTTATAAAAGTGCGTTTTAAATTTAAATATCACTTGCTA
>DWJK01006789.1:0-10248 GCA_018248815.1 Croniades pieria auraria | reverse complement strand
CGCTGCCCTTCCAGTCTGACTTCGCTTACTTAAAGCTACCGCTCTAGCCTCAAACGCATCACTCAGCTATAGTTATACGCTTGTGTAGTATTGACATGTTAAAATAAAATTTTAAAATATGATGTAGTGAAACAAATGCTTCTTATGCAGCTAACACTTTACTGTTACGTCATCGTGCCTAGTTACTTTCTGCGTGTTATACTCACCGCTGAAGTGGTTGTAATGCTCCCTGTCTGTACACGCAGATAGATAAATTCAAAGGAAGGTTGTACAATAAATAAATGGGACATTGTGGGAGCGCGGCCGTCGACACCGATGGCATTAAGTCATTAGTCATTACGCATTCATCTCGCGTGCAGATATCTTACGATTCTCACATCTTGTTGATAACAACATTACAAATTAATACCATCTCTATCCCGATGGTATTACGGATCAACTTTCAATGTGTCGTTACTGGATAAGAAACTCCATTGTTTGATACTCAATGCGAACAAGGATGGGTTTTTGGATGAAAGGATGGATGGACGTTTTTATTCTGTAAACATTGCTTAAAATTAAATTTAAAAAATCTGAGCAACACTAATCAAATACATAAATCAGTAAACAAGAAATCATGAGAAAACAATTTATATTTTTTATACCACAGAATCTTAAACCTAGCTCTATTTTCATCTAATTGACCAGTGGTCAAATCAAGTATAATATTTACATGAGTTACGTGTACACGTATAATAACCACAATTAACTAAATAACTAACCAAACGAAGTTCAACTAAATTGTTTTCATTGCAATATAACATTCCAATCATGTGTTATATATACATTGTGAATAATTAAACGCCACAAAATTCATTTATGTAACATAACTTGTAATTAATTTCATGTTTATACCATAGTGGGCATTTCAATCGGTATTATTAATGTTAAAATCCAAATAGAAAGTGCAGTTACTTTTTAATTTGCATATCAATTTAAAAAGTTGCAAATATGACGCGTGCTGGAAACCCACACGATGAAATGTCAAAAATATGTCACTAGAAGTAAAGTTTTGTCAAAATTAATTTAATTGATTTATTTCTGTGATTTCTTGAATTCCTATTCTAATATTAATTGGTGTTTCATTTGATATGTGAATTATATACAATAACATATGAATCTTATAAATACTGGGTATCCACAATTTATAAAAAAAGCAACAAACAGAAAAAGCAAACCACGAGTATATTCTGTATACTAAACATTATGAACTATGTTTTAAAAACTATATACGATTTTTCATAACTACTGAATATAACAATGTTTAAAATATGAACTTTGGACGTTGTTCTTCATTCTTTAACGAGAAATTAAATAAATTTTGAAAAATTTATACACATAATGCTTTTTTCATTATTTCAACAATGCTGTAAACGAGGTAAATCGATTGTTTTAAGTAAAAGTGTTTGCGTGTTAAATCGAATGTTCGGGTAATGACCACGTGGAGAGAGACGGACGAAGTGTTTTGTGGGCAACCAAACAAAACTGAGCGTGACTAAAACATTACAAAAGACACTCTCTCACGCCATTCCCTATCTACACACTATTAAAATATCCAATGTACTAATTACTCGTTTGTAGAGTAACCATGCGTCTCATTTTTAATGGACACTGTCTTAAGTTACTTTCAAATCGAGACGATCCATATTTAAATACTAAGCCAATGCAGAACCTAGATAATTCTTTATTTAATTTAAAATATGACAGCTGCCAATCTGACAGTTTTAGCGCATCATCTATTTATAAACAAACATATTAATTTTATTTCGTTATTATTGGATACTGGCGTGCGTGCATAGAGAGAGTGATAAATGAAGAGGAAACCTGTCAAGTCTGCAAGGACAGTGATTTTTGGCAATTGTTGCTCTCCGTACCTACCCAGTAAGAGACGTGGCGCAGCGATATAATAATAATAGTAGTAATCATAATATGTCTGTATACATAAAAACGTAACATCACGCCTGTAATCCCCGAAGGTGTATGCAGAGGAGTGTAGTAACCTCCCACGTTTCATAAGTTACGTTTAAGTCCCATGGAATAGGTGGTGAGCCTATTGCCATACACCGGGCACCGATCCAGACTCCGAGTCACTACTAGAAATTCTTAACTAGAAAATTCCCATAGTGCCCGAACCAGGAATTAAACCCAGCTACTCCCGTTCGGCAATTGCGCTTGCAACCACTCGCCCAACGAGGCAGTCTGTAGACATATCTCATATTAATCACGGATAGATAGTACAGCGCTGTAATAACTGTTATGAGTAATAACTGCAGTAATTCTAATGTATACATATACACTGCACATCAGCTGCGACACCGTATTTATAACTTATGACGATAATTGCTGCATGGATCTAGAAAGCATCAATATAAAAACTATTTCTATTACCTACCACTTAGATACTGGGTCGCGCGCCCGCCATCGACTCCTAAGAATTATAGTCCGGTAATTAAAAATAGAAATAATTAAAGACAAGCCGAGGACAGGGCGCGATGGCGCTCATTGGGGGAGGCCTATGTCCAGTGGACTCAGATAGGCTGACGATGATGATGATGATGAATTAAAAATATATCTCTACTCGTCAACATTAAGGTAGAATGGATAATAAAGTCCAGAAGTTAGTATGAACACACACAACGAATTCTCACGCTTATACAGAAATATCTGTCCTGCGTGGAAATCGAACCCACAACACACAGCTCAGCAGTCAAGGTCACGAGCCACTGAATCAAGTAACCAGCCAGCTCTACCATTAAAAGCGATCTCAAGCCATATAAGGAAGATCGTTAGTGTATTTAACGCGCTTGTTTGTGTCCATTAAACGACTATTAATTAATGGCGTCCTTGCGTTCGTCCTATTGGAATTCTCTTAAAATTTGTAAAAAACAAGCCAAGTGTCTGCCTTACTTTTTACCCTTGGAATTCTTTTAAAATTTGTAAAATATGGGCCAAGTGCATGTCTTAATTTTATCCAATGGATTTTCCATTCTTGTCAAATTTGTAAAAAATGAGCCAAGTGTAAAACTGAATTTTTTAACTCTTATTTTTCTTCGCATTCCAGCAACGCCCTTTTAACTATCTTTTACTACCCCTGTTGCTACATATTATTATGAATTTAATAACATAAATGAAACACTGAGTCTATTTCATGTTCGTTAAGGTATATGAAATTTGTCAATTCGCAATTGACCAGTTTGGCAGACGAGCCTTTATTTATGAAAGGAGGCCGGTACTCAACAATGGTATGATAAAGGGTTGGTTATCAATCATATATGTACATAGTTTAATGAAAATTAAAAACTAAAAAGCGTATTTAATGATTTTACTTTTAAATATTAGTAATAATCAGTTTACAATAACATGACGTCGATTACACAATTAACCACGGATTACTTTCTACATCTGTTGTTTTACAATCCAATCCTTTCGTAACCAATTAACTGAAGAGATTAATTAATTGAAATTAATTGATTTGTCTGACATGCAGCGATCGTGTGGCCTTGGCCTATTTTGTAGACGAAATCGTATGTGAATTATTAAATGTTTCGTGAGTATTTACATACATGATTAAAAATGTACTGGCTTAACTCACGTACGTTTTCGGGCCTCGCTGCAAGCGGCGGGAACTCTTAAGGAAGGACCTCGTACAGGTCCGAAACTAGTCGGGCCAGCCCGAAAAACGTACGTGAGTTAAGCCGGTACATTTTTAATCATCGTATCTGAAATTAGATTTTATACTTATTAGTATGAGGAGTACTGCATTTGCTAATATACCTAACATAAATAGACTTTATTATCTATTACTATCATATAATTACACTAGGTCTTTTATGGGGTACGCAGAGAGCACGAACCGCCAAATATATATAGCCATAAAGTCCCGGCGTGCTTCTACATTCATCAATTTCTCTCTCTTCGTATTTACTTAACCATTGTTTAATAGTTATACTTAAATGTTGTTTAACAAATTTATTTATTTCCGCTTAAAAGTCACTTACATCTTTATGCAATACCCACTGAATTTAATTTTAAAAATACACACGCACATTCATACACACACCCACACACAAATCATATGGAAATAAGATAAGAAAACTGTAAAACTGCATGTTTGTATAGAACATACATACGTATATTATGGAGATATCGGTGCATGTCTAAACAAAAACACGTGTTATCTTCAGTGCGGGCATGAGCTGATAAAGTTGTAGTAACTTCGGGTCAAACGATAAGCGACGATAGCTGGTGATAGTTACACATTTTCCACTATATTTCACTGCTGAAAGTTATAGCTGTCACTGGCCGATGAGTTGTCTTCAGGAAAAGCGCAAAGAGATCATCGCGCATTCAATGCATTGGCCACTCCTCGGTGTTGCAAATGTCCGTAAGCGACGGTGACCACTTATCGCCAGATAAGTCATACCGTTACCACCAGATAATAAGGCTAAATATAAAATAGGGCTCCGAAACTAACGTGCGTATACGAAGTTAATGTTGAACGTAGAAGAAGCACGCCAGGTCAGTAGGAATAGAGATATATCGCACACGGTACTCGCTGTCCACTCCTTAAGAGACCTCACATGCCGATAATATTTTCAAAATGTCAAAAATTCATACAACACTAAAACGTACGTGATTTAAGCCGGTACATTTTTAATCATGTGTATAAATACTCACGAAACATTTAAAAGTAAAACGCTAAAAGGGTTTGTGCGGCGATTCTATAATAACAGGTACGAAAACGAGTGTGTTAACTATGTGGATAGTGTATCCTTAATATATTGTAATAATTTATACTTCATACCAGATATTAAATGAAAATAAAAAATATATAGCACTGAGGAAATACTGTATTTTTAAATTTCGATTCCCTCCATGTCAGCCAACATATAAAAAGAATAGGTATAATTATAAAGAAGCCCCGCTCATCGGCGCAAATCTTCCTCATTACTCCTCATGAGAGACATTAAAAGCGCGAACACGTATGACTAATACGTTGGGTCGCGCAGCTGGCGGGCAATTGGGCCAAATAAGCAAGGCGCCATGCCCCAGTGCTAACAGATACCATCTATGTCTGCCATTTATACTGCATCGCTACACTTTTGTGTAGCAATGGCTGGATTGAAAAGAAAAGAAGATAAAAAATGTCTATGATTTTGGCATGTCTATTAAATACATTGGGGATCATAAATTATAAGATTCGCAAAAACTTTACGTGATTTCAGAAATGTCAGTCTTTTCTACGTACTGGCTTTCTATTAATTTATTTTATCTCCATTTCTCGTAGTAACCTTAAAGAGAGACAAACGTAAATAAGATGGTAGAAGGTAACTTTATCTCAAAAGTTCCTCATAATTGAATTTAAATTTTTCTCTCAACATTTTACTGAATTTACTGTACATTGTAAATGCAAATGTAAATGGGCTCTATAGTATTAGTTATCTGGGTACCTAAACGTCATTATCAAATATTGTTTTAAAAGCAAAGGGTTTAACCCAATTCGTCTGTTTGGCCAGCCGCTTTATCAACGCATAACTAATAATAAAACGATTCTTATCTATCCGTTTGCGTAGCCTTCATTGTTGGCGGATGCTGTTAGGAACGATAGCTGAGCAAATATAAAGTGTGGAATTATATCAAGGGCATAACATTGCAACGGACCTTCTGTGAATTCTTATTAAATAAACATTTTGATATTTGAAATTGAAAGTTATTTCTATAACATTAGTATTCAAAATGTACAAGTGCTGTCAAAAGTACTTTTTTGTAGAAAAACAAATGCATTCGTCCTTTACGGCAGCCATCTTGTTTTTTATTTCCGGTGTCACGATTTAGTGTAAGAGATAAATACTTTATGCTGTTGACCTTAGGTTCTCGGTTTTGTGATAAACTACGGTTCTGTTATGTAATAGTAATAATATTTTACGATGTGCTCGATTTATGATTTACGATGCGATGTATGAAGTATAGAATTCTCGATGGTGTTTGAAAGATCAGTTTTAAGGTGATCGTAAAAGTAATGTTAAGATCAAGAAAAACACATAAATCCTACCGTGTTCAAAATTGTAAATTCAAATGTGAGCTCGTTCATGCAATAACGAAAATAATATTATATTATAAATATGAAACGGCGTTACTCGTTCGGTGCTCTTTTTCACACAAAGGGCAACGTCCATCATTGGAATGCCAGTTGATCCAATAATATTATCTTTGAGAGTCTCAGTGCAAGTGTAGTAAAAACGCGCAGTCACTTTTAGTATTTAATATGAAAGAAATTACTTTCAACGTTTCTTGCGCCACGAAACGTCTCACAATCTTTTCAATTACCGAACGATTTGTAGAAGCTTAGAATTCAAGAAGATGGTTTTTAAATTCCTTTCGGTTTTTTTACATTCCTCTTCTATTTTTAAATTTATAAAATAAGAATGACTCATTGGCTATGAACGCAAAAAAATTATAAGCGCATTATTGTACTTTGCCTTTGAAAAAAATCAGTGCTCAGATTGTGTTTCCTATCCGTAGCACAACATCCGTTCGTTCTTTTTTTAATTCGTAGTTTCACAGCCTTGCATTCTGATCTTTAAGCCTAACATTTATTATTTATACATGTCCTCTACACGCACTGTCAGGCTCGAGTTGGCACAGATAATTAAGAAGCGCGCGAAACAGGTACGATCTGTCACTGTCAATTTAAAGACTGGTAATGTTCGCAGATTCCAGAATATTTATATTATTGAGCGGCGCTGCGCACGAAACGTCGCGTGGCCGTGAAGAATGCATTTCTAGTTTAGGAGAAACGCTTTCCACGTCGGATAAACTGTTGTTGTTGGATTCCACATAATTGTGCTAATTGTTAATTGTTGGAACTGGTTCTGACTGAAACTGGCGGATGGGCGCTAATGTTTCTCAGAGACAGCATTCTTGTTAAGAGCTTGTCGGCAATACTATATTTATTGACTTTACATTGTAACGATTTGCTGACCACATTTTTGTTATGTATATAGTATAATTTCGATCTCAGACAAATTTTTCATCAAAATCTGTTCCCCGACTATTAAAATTAAATGTTATAAAATTTGCGTTACATAATTTATTATATAATTAAGCCATTATTTGTGCAGTATGAAAATGATAATTAAGCACATATGTTTTTAATAATACTCATATTACTCTTTGAAGAATTCCTTTGTCAATGACTTGGCCCTGTAGCCTACCAGTGCGATACCTACACGTAGACAGAAGAAAATCAATGTTGCCAGCAATGACAAATCATCAAGGAGGTCAATCGATGAGTCATTCTGAATCATGGACGAGTTGTCGCTTGTCTCTTGTATTCTAAGAATGTTTACGCCTTGTCCACTTCAAATTACCGCTACCGTGTTCTACCGCTACCGCACATCTCCGAGTACTTTAGAAGATGATTACAATACAATACAGATACAAATATTCTTTATTGTACACCAAGACAATACAACAGTGACAGGAGACATTTTCAAAGGCACACAAAAGGTGGTCTGTCTTGTCGCTAACAACGGATTGATTAACAAAATAAACTTCGAAAATAGCTAACTACCTCAAAGCAGTGCTGCTTTCGGTAGCAAACCGAGTGAGACGGAAAATTGTAATCAAATCTACGAAATAACCTTACATTAAAACAAGGATTTGGAAAAACCCGTATAAAAAATCGCAAAAGTTGCAACCAGTATTTCCCAAAAATTTAAGATTTCCGTAACGAACATTTTTTTTTAATAAGTATTTCCTTAGTTCAAGTTAAAAAAACCCTCACTACTGAGTATGTACTAAAGTTAACTAAATACATTCATGTTGAAGGGTCTACATATCTCCTTATTTTGTCTCTACGCATCCCACACTAGAGCAGTATAAGCAGTGAATACGGAAACAAAATAAATTAGAATCAATGGAGATATATCGACGTAATAGATTATGAACGGAATAAATTGGCCGTTTAACGCGACCAAATGATATTTGACGTTTGAATCACAGATCAAGTATAAATGAGACGGGCGACGAGACTGGACACTGATGACAGCAATGATTTCATTTTAGTTGTGAATGTCAACTTCAAGATCGAGTTGTTGAAGGTTACTGCATCACAGCTCACTAATCTAAAGTTCAACGAGAATGTTAAATAAAGACTATAAGCTAAATTTTAACCTTAAAATATTCTAATTTATCAAAATATCATACTGGCGTATTCAATTTAATGTCTCATATATTTAACGATAACAAAGAACAATGGGTAATAAATTAAAAAGTTAGTAAATAGTATTTCCAAGGTTAAAATCGACATAATTTTTTTTTATCATAATAATAATAGTAATAATCAACTGCCTCGTTGGTGGAGTGGTTGCAAGCGCGACTGCTGATCGGGAGGTCCTGGACTCAAATCCCGGGTCGGGTGATATTGGATTTTTCTAATTTAGAATTTCTGGTACTGGCTCGGAGTCTGGAATAATGCCCGATGTATGGCAATAAGCTCACCACCTATTCCATGGGACTTAAACGAAACTGGTAAAACGTGGGAATGTACTACACTCCTCTGCCCACCACTTCGGGGAATACAGGTTGATGTTACGTTTTTTTATAATAATAATATTTCTGGACATCACCACGGAATCATCCAGACTAAAGAATGAATCACCCGATAACACACTCGTCAATTACACATTAGGTCGTTAATCACAAACTTTAAAACAGCGACTACAAACAAAAGATACCAATAGCAAATCAAGAACGATTTCTTAGAACCTACTTCAGTGAGTGTTGTTTTGTCTTACAGCTAGCAACTCGAGAGACTGAGTCAGCTATCATCAACAAACATCCCCTTATCGCTGCACGCAGAAATCTGAACCCATACGCGCATCATCATATTTTTTGCATTAATGATTGCTCTTGTGCTCTATCAAATTACCTAACTCAGTACTTTCAGTCTATTACAGTTAACTAAAGCATCTTGTTTGCAAATAGATACATACATATATCATATGTACATACATTTTATTTTAACCCATTGCAAACAATTTTTTTTCATTCCTCGTAAAAAAATCTACAAATGTCTAAAATGACATACTTGTGAAAGTCGTTGAAACGTAGGAGTGTGCTACACTCTGCCTATCCCATCGGAAATTACAGGCGTGATGTTATGTTTATTAAATGTGACATAGGAAGATACAAGCATAGTTTTAACTGAATCTGCCTGCTAGACTATTTAATGACCAACAGTGGGCTTTATAACTGCTCGATTGATAACTGGACAAGTCAGCACAGGTCTGTGGGCGTGCAAAATGAGCTCCTGTATCCGATCTGAGCTGCAGGCCGAAGACGAGGCCTCCGCCAAGTGTCGCAGTGTCGCAAGCGAGCACGAGAGCGTGGGACCCGCCGCCATTGTGCGCAGTTCCCAGGCAACTGTAATAGTGGAGCAAAACGCGCGAATCGCGACAATCGCACAAATTTGCGCAAGCTACTGGTTCTGAGCAGCTTATTTATTATATTTAAATCATTATAACATAACATCACACCTGTAATTATCCAAAGGCGAAGGTAGAGGAATGTAGTACACTCCAGTGATTCACCAATTATGTTATAATTATAAGTAAATAACAAATATTTTACTATTAAAGGTTTCGTGAGTATTTATACACATGATTAATATGTACCGGCTTGACTCATGTACGTTTTACGGGATGCCCGGCTAGTTTCGGACCTGTATGAGGTCCTTCCTCATGAGCTCCCGCCGCTTGCAGCGAGGTCGCGACGGAGACTGACGTTAATCGGGCCGTCCCGGAAAACGTACGTGAGTTAAGCCAGTAAATAATAAATAATCAGTAAAACGTAAGAATACTGCACTCCTCTTTCATCCTTAAAGATATACGTACATAGGTGATGTTACATAATAAATAATTAATTATCTTTTATCACAAATATAACTCATATTCGCTCTTACCACACATGTACATATACGAATATACATGCGAATGAAATTACCTTCTAAGGTATTGCCGCGCGGTTTGATTTTAAACCTGGTGTATGAAAAAATTAGGCAAAATGTATATTTACTGTGATATTACTGGCTTTCGTGATACTAAAAATTTTTGTTTATCATTATATCATCAAAGGCAGTGATAGCCTAGTGGTTTGAAATTCGACCTCTCACTCCGGGAGACCGGGTTCAAATCCTAGCGCGCACCT
>DWJK01006788.1:0-10248 GCA_018248815.1 Croniades pieria auraria | reverse complement strand
TTACCGACACAGCAACACTAAAGCTACTTCAATAGATGGCGCTGTTAAACTACACTAATTGTAAGCCAATGAGTGTTTGGTTTTAGGCTAGACCAAGAAAATCAATTGTTAACTTATATTATTGATACAATGTGTCTTTTTAACTAACGTGTCCACTTTAAAATGCCTAAAAGATCTTTTAAAAAGGACGCTTATAAACAATATAATACAATATAATTGGTACATTAATAACCAAATATAAAAATACCGGTCACCCAGGTACTATTCTATAATGAGAAATCTGCACACAAATTATTCATAACTATTATTTAACAGATGCGTTATGTTACTCGTATTACAGCGAGTAAGTATACTTTGACAACCTGTGTCTTATTTTAATACTAAGTCCTACACACTTGCCTGTGGCGATCATTTGACTGAATAACAACCATACTCACATTTTAAACTGAAGTATGCTCCGGGTTTTAAATTGAACCTTAAGAAACCAAGACCGAGAATACTTGAACTCAAAGCATTCAGTGCTATAGACATTCTGCGTAGTAATACCTAAGGTAAGGGTGTAAAGTAAAAATAACATCATATTCATCATCACCATCACCATCATGAACCCTTCAATCAGTGCACTGTTGAAAACCGGACTAATCTCGAAATGAAAAAGACTAAAATATATTCTTCTCTAGTAACTGATATTCGCGGGTGAGAAGATATCAAAAGAAAGAGCATATGTTTAGAAAGAGCTCTATCATTTTGCAGTGTTCTCGTATTTCTTTCTACATATTATTACTCTATGTTACTTTCAAAGTAGCTATTGTGACGTATTTCAGATTGTACATATATTTTAGAACATTGACTTAATTTGCGGGAGGTAATCTGACTTAGCTTTTACTAAATCCACTTCAGCTACATATGTATGTATATAATACCCCTTTATTTTATAAGGTCTTCAATTAATCATAAAATTGCGATGAGATGTTTTTGAATAATAGACTGGTTCTCAATACCTATACTACTATCCATTTATAAGTAAAGTAATAGATATTGTGAAATAAACTATCACCTGAACAGAATATTTTTAATTTTGCGAATATTACAAGGTAGAGTAGGCTAAAAGCAAAATGTTCTTAGCAAGTCACTTAAAAGCTTATTCGTTACATAACTTAAGAGTTACGTGATATAAACGATGACTATACAGTTAATATAATAATTTATTACCGTCTGTTCGTAAAAGCACATAACTAAGTCGTACTTGACATCTTAATAATGACTCTACTATCAATCATTTAGTTCGCGCTATTACACACAATAACAGTTAAAGCCTGTTATAAAACTGTTCGGACAATAATGAGTAAGGTAACAAGTAGAGTTCTAGACTCAACAAGGTGTCTGGTGGCAGGTCGCAGCCGGCCGTGGAGTTTCAGAAATAATAGGTCACAACAGCCCTGTTCGATGCACAACATTTTCAGCATACTCTCCATTGACATGGTAGAGTTTAAGGCTGTGATTGCTGTGGGTAAAGTACAGTTGTAATGTTAGTTAGATATTATTGAATAGGGCTGCCTTCGCAGCCTTTGTGTAATATCTCTTTAAATATTTTGCTCTTAGTACGTCTGTTACTTTTAAGCGTTTTACAAAATTTTCCACTCAGTTCGTAGATGCTTCTTTATTTCATATTCATTTGGATATTCACTTTTATGATTAGACGGCATATAATTTGTTCTTTTACATTTGCTTTGACAAAGGTTATTTATATAAATAGATACGAGTATGATATACGTGCTAGCAAATAATATATATCGATAATTAAACAAATATATTTATGTAGAGTTCGTACACAAAGTTCGAATGTTTTTTTCTACATATTAACACTTATACAAATATAGAGGGTCATATCAAAGCAAGGATGAATAGACTTTTCTTAGGCATGCACGTGCAATCTTAGGAAGCATCTGCGCTTCCTATAAGAGGAGATTGTGACCAAGTGCTAACCTATATTATTATTATTAAAAAAATATTGGCGCGAAAAAATACATTGCGCGACGAATTTACTAGACGATCTTGTTTTCCTCTTATCTCTTAATTTTGGTAATAGCTCGAACGTTTCCAGTATTAGGATCTATCGACGGCACTTATTACTGAGGACGGCACCCCTAGTGTGTGTGTTTGTGTCGGTCCGTTTGATCGCGCACAAAGGGCGCCGCTCGTGTCGTGTGTCCTCACTCACCTGATGTTTGACCATCGAGCCGCACGTACTCGAGTTGCGTATTCGCAAAGTTTTGTTATTTCACCCAATGTTTGTTTTCAATACCTAATAATAAGAACAACTCGACTTTACACGTATATTGGTTGAATTACGAATAATGACGGACATGAATCGTAATAGTTACAGAACTCTATATATTATATACAACAGAAAATTTGCGAGTTCGTATTATAATCATTATCCACTGACTTTCTATAGTAAGGTATACATAAATAGGAGACAATGTAGGAACAATTGTTGAATTTTTTTAGACAGTACGTATCACTTTCGAAACTACCGAAGGTGACTAAATTCACGACATCTTACTTAAATAGAGTTTTTAAGATCAGAATAGACTTTAGTTATAATTCCCACATTATTCTGAACTATATTGTTTACGCTACATTTATGTGTTTTTAAATAATTGAATTTTATATTACAGTAGAAGTAATCGCTACGTTGAATTGGTATTGAACAGTAGAACAAAATCATTACCGTCCCCAAATTTACGACCGCTGAGAATTCACGAAGGACCTCGGATTAGTCCGAAACTGGACATTCTAATTCGAAAAAACATACGTCAATTAAGTCGGTACACGACATATTTAATAATAACATATAATAGATATTTTTTTCCTTGCCACGTTCAAATAGGAACATAACAATTTAGTCACCGACACTGGCTAAAACAATTTCCTAATTTAAAGCAACCATAGCTAAGAAGTAATGCAAATGTTATAATAGGGATAATAATGTTAAATAAAATCTGTCGTTTAATACCTGATTAGTCTAAGAAGAGTCTTAGGCACGTTGACCGATATTATGAAATTAAGTCATTCACATCATTACATGTAATGATGTAATGATGTGAATGATACGGATTAATCAGTAATGACTCCTTAATAGTCTCATTAAGTATAATTCTATAATTTTCAAATTATATACTGTGACGAATTAAATAATTAAGAATGTTAGTAATCTATACTAAGTGATAGCTTTCTACGGAAGTTCTAATTTACAAGAAATTTATTAATCCAGTAGCAGATAATGTAGTATATATGTACATAATTCTATTTTGTTTTGTTTCGTAGTCATTAGACAAACAGTGGTTATGCATAACCACTGTTTGTCTGGTTGTGCACAACAGTCGAATCAAACAGTTCAAAACCGACATCGGTTTGGAACTGTTTTGATTCCATTGATGTGTGTATTTAGAAGGAGAACACATGTTCTCTTTCTAAATACACCATGTACTTGAAACATTCACGTCACACTGTCTGTGTAGGTAAGAAGAAACGGGTTCCTACTTTTTGCGTTACATTTTACGTTTTAAGTGATTTTCAAACGACTGTTGTGAATTACTTGCAAATTTGTCTAAACCACTGGTGTCTGGAAACATTAAATTTAGCGTAAAACGATGTCTAAAGTGATCCCTGGAAAGCGTTTTTTACAAATGAGCCTTGCAGAGGGTTTTATATAAGGCGAAAATTTGTATACAAGTGCGTCTTTCATGGAATTAGATATATAAAAATTTTAATGTAAGCTAAATAATACTTTATTCTATCCAACCATTTTGAAACCAACTCTGAGTTTTATTTACATTTTGCAAACCTACTATAGTAGTATTGGACAAACTAGGAACTGAACTAGTATTTAATGAGACTTGAAATGGAGAAAGAAAATTTTTTTTTGTTACTTTGCATAATGCTCTACATAAAACAGATAAACATGAAGGTGTATACTTTAACATAGATAACAAGATAATAGATATTTTTGGTTATAGTTAAAATACGTGCACCGGAAATGAGTAATAAGGAAAACGCAGACTAAGGATAGGAGAACGTCAATTAAGTAACAGATTAGATAAGATTAGATAAATGTTAAGACATGACATAGATTCTAGGTGTAGTCTCTATGGAGTTAGTGGACCAGTAACGGCAATAAAACTCCATTAGTCTTATGATGGTAATTAAGATCCATTTTGTTGGAATCTGTGTCAGATCGAAACAGGGATTTGTATGATTTTTTTTATAACAACTACTTAAGAGCAAGTTCAAGTTAAATATCGAATATCATGAGTAAAATCTATTGAAAACGATAATTTACACGCTGATTGATTAATTATCTCATTAATAAAATTGTGTATTAAATCGGAAGAATAAACTTAAAATACGCAAGAGCTAAAACTGTAGAGGTAGCTTTCTCTATCATACCTTAACAGAACACAATAGAGCCCAGCTCAGACTTTGCAATACCACCAGCCTTGGAACAGTAACAAATTACAAACAGATACCGAACAAAAGCATGTACTTACAATCAGTACAAAGACTTGCCCACGAAACGCAATTACGAGAGCAATCCGCTCACTTAATAGCTTCACTGGGGGACTCTATGTCACTAAAAATTTGCATCGTGTTATATTGGTGGTATGCTTTAAAAACGACCTAACTTTATCGACTACTCACTGCGACAAAGTTCTAAATCGAAATAAAAACTCCGGTTTTACAACCTTGTCGTTATATGTTAGGTTGTGTTTGGGACGATTCGCAAGCGTTATCGATCGATACCGAAGGCAGAGCTCGGTTGGCTCCGCCCACTGGGAGGGACGTGGCTGCTTCGGGAGCCGACACAGGCGCCGCGCGAGCGGCTTCTTTGAAGCTCTCCCCCCGCGCCACTCACAAACGTTAGCCCCGATAACGAACGCACACAGACTCATAACGCTCCGTGCGCTCCCCCAAGCCGGTTGTCAGTCCACAAACCGGTTAGGCAGTGACAACACAGGTGATAGTGCTCAGTGCCCCAGTGTTTCGTTCAATGGATTGTTCACTTGTTGAAATGGAAGACAAGCCGTACAGTGTTGATAGTTCTGACGATATCAACATTGAAGAGGAAGAAGAAGAACATATTGAGGAGAATCACAGTAAGTGTTTTCATGTTTTAATATTCGTTTTTTGTTTGTTTAAAAAACAATAAACAAAAGTCGTTGCTATTTTTGAAATTTTGTGCGACTAACTGTGTGTTAATAGTCAAGCGTTCTATTTTAGTAATGAGATAATTTTATGTAAGCTTCATTCTTTTTAATTTTCCTAACTTCAACACTAACTGACATGGACTTAAGGTTTTGCTATTTATAATTTTACTCTACCATTAAACTACATACACTGGAAAGAGTAAGCAAGTGTCAAGTTTAAATTTTTGTTGTTTTTCTTATTTAATATATTTTTACACACTATATTTAGCATTTTATATTTTTCAAATAATATGGTTTACCTATTATGTAAATATAAAGCACCTTTTCGCAGCAAACACTTTTGGTACAATGATAACATAGTAAGTGCAGATCTCTAAATATATCATACATTGTTTCCACAGGTTATCCTCCTGACTTTCCGCTCGAGGCTTTAGTGAAGCTCGAGAGACCGTCGCCGCCTTTGCCGACGCCACCGCATACGCCCACAGACGACACGCCTCCCGCTGTTGTAATCTCTCGCCACCAGCCCGGCTGGAGCCCTTCACCCCAAGCATACCCAAACTACAGACCAATGCAGACCCCATACTCCTACGAGAAACCAGTGCCGAACTACGCACACCCAATGTCTGCGTATATGCAAGCTCAGGTTGCCACACTTCCACCATCAGCGCCGTACCACGCTATGATAGTTAACCAGTGGATAAGAAACGCGGCTCTGTACCACCAGTCCTTGCGCTACCCAGGAGTGATGGCGCAGAGGTTAACGGTACGAAATCCCCCTCCAATGAGAGCACCAGGCGTCCCTGGCACTAGACCCAAGAAACAGTTCATTTGCAAGTATTGCAACAGACAGTTCACCAAATCATACAATTTACTCATCCACGAAAGAACCCACACTGACGAAAGGCCGTACTCCTGCGACATTTGTGGAAAAGCTTTCAGAAGACAAGATCATTTAAGAGATCACAGGTATGTATCTATTTATAATCCACTTAAGAAAAAAAAGTTAAAGCTAGAGACGTTTTAACGGTTAAAGAGAGTTTAGATATCTATAATAACTTAAACCATACGATATACAACTGTAAATAATCAATTCTAATCTCCAAGTACTCAGGGTTAATTTAATGTTTCCTCTCTAATACAAACAAGGTAATTTGGGACATGTTTCACTGAAACTCAGTTGGCGATAAGAGAGTTAAGGTATGAAAAAGAACAAATTAAAAGTGTAAACCTTTTGTGAGGTCGCGAGACGGCCGCACGCGCTCAGCGACAACCGGTTTCATTCTTTACGATCACCATATCATCTGTCTTGCTCTGCCGTCGAACAAATTACATGTTATATTTCTTAGTTTTTATGAGACAAACAGATTCTTAACTCAAATTATATCCGATGTTTGTTAAGAGTCTGATGCGTCTAATGCACAATAACGATAACTTTAAGTCGAAACATCTATTATTTCGTCACCACTCGAGTATTTATTTACACGAGTCTTCTCGCCTTTAAGGAGAAAGTTTCGCTTAAAGTAATGTTTATTTTCTGTCTTTCCAGGTATATACATTCAAAGGAGAAGCCATTCAAGTGCTCCGAATGTGGAAAGGGTTTTTGTCAGTCAAGAACTCTAGCAGTTCACAAGATTTTACACATGGAAGAATCTCCCCACAAATGCCCCGTTTGCAGCAAGAGTTTTAACCAAAGATCCAATTTGAAGACCCATCTATTGACTCACAGTGATGCGAATAAACATCACATAGAACACCTAGAAGGATGCCATGAGGTGTCATCAACGAGTCAGGCGTCAGAGAGTTCCCTTCTCGACCTCTCACACAAGCCATCACCGCCACCCGCACAACCTTATCAACTTCAACCTAGCCCTCAACAATCCCCCGTTGAGGGCCCAAAAAGATCTTTGGGTTTCTCAATAGAGGATATAATGAAGCGTTAGTATTATTACTTACTTTTAGTTAAGCCACGTTGAAAGTGAAATCCTACATAACGCAGAAACAGGTTTGAGCGCGCAATTAACGCATTTGTTTAAAACCACTAGAGTTTTAATGTCAACATTGTTATTGTAAATTACGTCTAAAGTAGCAAATATTTTAAGAACAAAACCATCTGCTTTTGTAATTATCAATGTAGTACCTTCTCTTAACATTTTACCAAAGATTTATCGATGTCTACTTCTTAACTCTTTAATCATCTTAGCTACTTACTAGGTAATGGGTATTAGACTCGTGTTTCAGTATTAATTTAATACCAGTTCTTACGATGTTGAGACTTAACGACTTCTCAACATTATGTATAGATGACTCAGTAATAAATTCTATTTAATTATCATTAGATATTTATGAGCTCGGATCTTCTTTCAACGCTAAAGACTGAATCTATTGTTTTATTGTTGTTATGTTTTCTTAGAGTTTTATTTGTTGTGATAACGTCTCAGTTAGGCTTAAGTTAACGGTTAACTAAAGTTACCAAAAAGTATTACCATCGTTTTAAGTTCATTCCAAAATTTGGGGCTATGACAACTTTCAGATCATTATCATGTAACTATTTTATTTAATAACAAGTTTGTATTAGATTAAGTTTTTATTTCAAACATTAGTAAACTTCGTAGTTGGAACGGTGCAAACTTTCTTTATGAACGATTTCTTGTATATATGTGTATAGTTTTAATATAATTTTAAGTTAATGAGGCTACATTTAAGAATTAAAGATTGAAAAGAGAAAATTTAAAACATATTTTTTTGTTTCTTTTCCACCCGATATTAAACAATTGAAAACTGAATTGAAAATTCAAACGAATTAATCAAATTGTTCATCTGCAAAATATCAATTTGTCAGTTTTCTGACGTTTTGTATTATTTTCTTAATGTAACTTTAATAAATACGAGTAAGTACTCGTGATGAGAAGTATTTAATTGCATTCAGGTCTCATACTTCGATTTAATAAAGAAAAAATGTGAATAAAAAAATGCAAATACACACACAGAAATAGAATTTTTCCACACTTGTACACTCTTCAAAAAAATTAGCAACGTGGACAAAAGTAACGATATATGTTTACCAAGTCTGAAACAAATTGGTGAATGTGTAGGCCTGGTATAGTAACCCAATGATTAAAATAAATACCATTAGAAGCCAAGTAGGCTAACTGTATAATGTGTACTGTTAAATATATCTTACTCACAGGCTGTAGATAATGCCCATAGTTATTACTCATACCCTTGTAAAGAGGTACAAGAATTCAAAGGCCTGTGGTATCACCAATGAAAAGGTATATGCAAAAATATGAGATGTTAAAGAGGAACAAAATTGGTATTGATGCAATAATAATCAATGTCACTTGGAACATCAGTCTTATCTGATGATAGAAATGGTTATCCATCGGCAGTAGTGGACCACTTTTCAATTATTGATTATTATATTGTATGTCTGTATCTGGTTTGTAGTGATAAATAAAAAAAAAAAAACCGGGCTTTTCCCTCTTTGTGCTCCCAAAACGTGACTAATGGAACTCCATTTTCATAATTCATGTCCAAATAGACAAATATTAAACATGCAAATTCATAATTATAATTAATTAGGTCATAAATAATTAACACAATATGTTGAAATATTTAAATGTTATTTAAATAAAAAGTTTTACTTTTTAAAATATCATATCATCACATCATTATGACTGTCACGAAAACACGAATATATGAATAATTAACGAATATTTAAGATTCTTTTTATATTAAACGATGTTTGCGTTAAAATTTTAAACACAAATTAACAATGTTTATGACTCGGTTATTATTATTAATTATGCTTCACAAACTCGCTACGTTAAGTGAAGTATAAGACTTGCAAAGTTCTTATACTATTGAAGTTATTTTTCTAATTTCATAGTTCATATCATAACCTTAGTTATAGATAACACTTCCTTTTTCAGAATAAAGTATTACTTTTGTTATTAAGCAGAACGAACTTTTTGCAAAAAAATACCGTTGTTTTTCTTGTAATTCACAAAATTATAATATTTAGTTCGATTAAAATGTGTTCGCCGGTTTTAAAATGAAAACATAACAGACAGACAGTTAAATTGCTTTGATGATATTTCTATATATTAATATTCATTCTCATATAATCTAAACGTTTAAAATAAAGACGCGTCGTGTTCAACACCTATTAAATTCCTAAAGCTATTAAGATGCACTAATATGGTTTTTAATTTGTTTAATATGTTATATGATTGTTAATTGCGTGTTAAGATTGCAGGTGGGACATTATATTTCTTTAAATGTAGCCGATGTCGCCAACTTTGTTAGGAACGACTTTTTCATAATTTGACTAACGCCTACGAGGCCAAGATGGCTATCACTCTTCGAGAACTTTTGATTTCTTTTCAATTTGAGTTATTCGGACTTAAACGTTTGGATTTTTCTTTTGCCTATCTCGTCCCGAATTAAGCAAAACTTGTGTTATGGTACGGCTACTAAATAAACGGCTGATAATCTATATATGTACATGTAGGTATAAGGAAACGACGACGCCGAGACACATATCAAGTACTTATTACACAAATATTAGTCTTGGATGGGAATCAAACCCACTACCACCGAGTTCAACAATCAGGTCCACTCATAACTCGAACAATTGGCCAGCTTTTTATGTTTTGTAACAAACTGCATGTAGACTAGCGGAATATGAAATAGTGTAACCATGGACATATGTGTGGAATGTCGATTTTTTAATTTTACTTGAAAATCATACCATCTACAAGATGTTAAATTAACACTTGAATTATTACTCATGCTTTCCAACTTATCTTGTCTGTTTATCACTCTCTATAAATCGTAGTAGAGTTATGAAAACTGAAGAAGGACACTCCAGTATCAACAGCAATGGATGTAGAGTTAGAGCTTTCGCATTTACACCCTAGACAGAGATATAAACTATAGTAATGATATGTCTATTTATTTATTTATTTATTTACTCTTTATTGAACACCATATATAAGCATAACAAAGGGCGAACTTAATGCCTAATGGCATT
>DWJK01006787.1:0-10248 GCA_018248815.1 Croniades pieria auraria | reverse complement strand
CTCAACAAAAAAAGTATCATCACACCATACATAATACAAATATCTTCTACTTGGTGCATTGAAACGGCAAATCCAGATATTTTAACTTTATTAAAATTGTTTTATTTCATTCTCTTAACAGTTCGATAAATTAAGGGGAGCTTTGTGTGAATGTTCACTTTATTTACTTAACTCAGAGATAACACACATTATTTCTTGTGTATTGCTGTGGGTAGCCCCCTACAAATTAATTAAGTTTTATTCAGTTCTTTTTACAACATCCACTGAAAGAAATTACAACAACTTACAACATTCACATATTATTATGTATTGTAGCTGGAGGCAGCAGAACCTTAGATCTTCTATTATCTGTGGATTGGTTGTTTGACAGCTGTCTAATTCGACGTTTGACGTAGGCAATGTCTGAGCGTCAAAAACACGCTGTACTATTTGCACGTGTATTTTGTATATTTGTAATGATATTTAAAATCGAAATTCATATGAACCAATACAATGTTGAAACTAAAGGCTCCGGGGAATCATCTCCCAGGTTTTGAAGTGCCAGAAAAACTAGAGAATACAGAAAATGAAGCTCAGAACAAGAAAAAGAAGAAAGGTTCCGGTGGATTTCAAACCATGGGTCTTAGTTTTCCAATCTTGAGGGGCATAACTAAAAGAGGCTACAAACAACCAACGCCGATTCAGAGAAAGGTTTGGACAATTCTAATACATTTGTTAAACAGAGTATTAGATATGAAACATGTGTGTTAGTCAATGGAAAATAAGCTGGTAGGGAAAAGATTACTCTACCTGCTAGTTTTTCTCCTTATTTACAGAACACTTCAAATTCACATGGATAGACCACCCTGATTTATGTACAACCTGTTACAAAATATTTAAGTAAATTGAAATTTACATAAATTTATTGAAATTGGTATGAAAGATTATCCCTGTATTTAATTAAAACTGGTACATGTTTATTGTGTACTAGTCCTACACTGTTTTCTTTAAATTTTCAACACAAATCTTATTTACACAACAATTTTATCATCATCATCACTATTTCTAGACTATTCCCCTGGCACTAGACAACAAAGATGTTGTGGCCATGGCTCGGACGGGTTCAGGAAAGACTGCTTGCTTTGTGCTGCCTATATTAGAGAAGCTTATGGCACCTACAAGCAAAGCAATGCCAGGAAAGAACTTAAGGGCACTTATCCTGTCACCTACCAGGGAACTGGCACTACAGGTTTGTGTGTTTAAAATTAGAAGTAGTATTTTTTAATCTAACATAAGAGACAAATTTTTTTAAATCTAATTCCAATTTAGACTAGTGACTCTTAGGTAATTAAAAATGTCTTAATTCCAACATGTCATGTCATTTTCAATAATGTCATGTCACATGATACATGACTATAGTCTAAAAATCTCTTATTCTGATTAAAAACTCATATCTAATAGTAGAAGTTTAAAAGGTATAAAGGTGATTATTATGAACTGTATATGCCTGATAGCTGTATGGTTAATATCATTGGTATTTCTGAGATTGCAGGAGTAATAACACATTTGTGCTTCATTTTACTCCATACATCTGTCTGTAGCCAAAGTCAGCAGACTGTGTTATGATAAATAGGCAGCTGTAAATGTACTGTTGGTAACAACAGACTTTTCAAGCAGTCAACCTAAGTTATTATGAAAAGTTGAAATAGACGTAACATCACACCCGTAATCCCCAAAGGGGTAGGCAGAGGGGTGTAGTACACTCCCATGTTTCAAAAGTTATGTTTATGTCCCACGGAATAGGTGGTGGGCCTATTGCCACACACCGGGCAAGTATCCAGACTCTGAGTAACTACTACAATTTTTTTAAATTAGAATAATCCAATAGTGCCCAACCTGGGACTTGAACCCAGCACGTCCTGATCGGTAGTTGCGCTTGTAACCACTTGAGCAACGCAGCAGTCAGAGCGTTGATATAGACAATAACTTTATAATTAAACTATCTTTAATATTTTTACACTTTCAGACATTAAGATTTATCAGAGATCTAGGCAAGTTTACGGGGCTTACATCAGCTGCTATCCTCGGTGGGGAATCTATTGAGCAACAATTTGGAGTGATGAGTGGCACCACACCGGACATAGTAGTTGCTACACCCGGCCGTTTCTTACATATCTGTATAGAAATGAGCTTGAAATTGGACAATATCAGTAAGGATCTAATGGTACTCACTTCTACTAACATTCATGTTGACATCATTTTCTAAAGAAAATTACATTGTATGTTAGAGTACAAAAAATGTTGTATTAGTATTTAAATGTCAAATAAAGTTTGGCATTTAGTTTAGATTTAAATAGAAGATTTTTTTTACCAAATAGTATTTTGAGACAACTCAATGTTAAATTATTTTAATGACTAACCTCACCTTTAGTTTGATTTAGTGTTTGTTGTAATTATATAACTAATTTTATTATTTGCAGAGGTTGTAGTATTTGATGAAGCGGACAGACTATTTGAACTTGGGTTTGGTGAACAACTACAAGAGATTGTGGCAAGATTGCCATCCAGTCGGCAAACCCTGCTGTTTTCTGCAACTCTACCCAAAATGTTAGTAGAGTTTGCAAGGGCTGGACTTAGTGATCCAGTTTTGATAAGACTAGATGTTGATTGGAAGCTGCCATCCACTTTATGGCTTGGCTGGATATATGTTAGATCAGAGTTAAAGACAGCAGCACTTCTTTTGCTATTAGACCGAGTACTGACTCCCACCACCCCACAGGCGGTTGTGTTTGCTGCCACCAAGCATCATGTTGAATATCTACATTTGGTAAGTCCATTCCACAATGAATATTTGTTGATTTTATAAAACGAACTGCAGTTATTTTTTTCTTTGTGTCTGAAAATAGTAAACGAAATAAATTAACTAAGAATTTCAAATGTTGGAGTTAATGTTTGGTTTTTCATGATGTATTACCAATTTCATATTTAACTGGCTACTGTGATTAAAATATTTAATATGATGTAGAGAAGTTTTACCAGTGACTCTTACCCATTCCTATTGTATTTTCCTAATATTGTCTAAGTGGGAAATACGATTTTTTTTTTAAATATATTATTACAGTTTTCTTATATTGTGTTAAAAGACGATAAAGTTCAATTAGTTCAGTAGCTTACAAAAATATATGTAGAGTGTATGGCAATAGGCTCATCACCTATTTCATGGTGGAACGCAAATGTAACTGGTAAAACATGAGTGTACCATACTCCTCTGCCTGCTCCTTCGGAGATTTAAGGCCTGATGTTACGTTTGTTTAAAAATATGCATGTTCTTCTATATTCAATAAAAATATTAAAATTATTTCAGATACTACAGCAAGCAGGGATATCCTCTACATATGCGTACTCAGGCTTAGATCCGTCCGCGCGTAAGATCGCTCTCGGGCGATTTACGAACAAGAAGTGTTCCGTTCTCTTGGTTACCGACGTGGCCGCTAGAGGGCTGGACTTGCCTGCACTAGACACGGTTATAAACTACAACTTTCCCGCTAAGCCGAAGCTTTTTGTGCATAGAGTTGGTCAGTATTAATAAAATATTTTTTTAAATATTATCTGCTTCGTTAATATAAAAAAAATAATAAAACTTTATTATCAGCGAACAAGCGAAAAAATTACAGGTTACATAGTTAAAAGAAAACCATGAATATAGAACATTATAAGACAGAGTACATTTGTTCTCCGCGACGCTAGCTGACTCTTTGAATACATAGACATGTATTTACGATCTTCGATTTTTACTATACGGCTACTCAATGTTTCATTCCGATCGTGGACAGGTTGTCTCATATTGCTTTGCGATTGTGGATACTGATGGGAATCACTACTAAGAACCTGCAATCAAATAAATAGCTCAGTCTGTAAGGGCTGGTATCTCCTGCAGCGGTAGCACCGGATCCTAAACAGATCTGTTAGAGAAATGTGTCAGAGTCCCTGGGCGGTGACTAGAGAGCTGTTTAGCGTTGTATGATACGTGCACGGCGGCGTGACGCAGGGCGCAGCGCGCGGGCGGGGCGCGCCGGCCGCGCGCTGTCGCTGCTGGCGGCCGAGGACGTGGCGCACCTGCTGGACCTGCAACTGTTTCTCGGCGCCCGGCTCGTCCTGCCTTCGCAGGTACTTTTATTACTTTTAATATATAATTTTAATTGGGCTGATGCATCACTTGTTGACAAAGATAAAATTGTAAGTTTAATTGCATTTACGATTCGCGTAGATCATAGTATTGAATAAATATAATCGCTGTAATATTTTAAGTGCGTAATATTTTGTTAGTGTATAATATTTTATATTGTTTAATATAACATATAATTTCGCCTAGTCCCTGACGCTCTAAGCCACGATCCGTCATGTAACATCAAAGTAATTTTTATTACACATATGTCTTTTTTAATTAGATAATCATCTATCGTACAGACATAAGCACGTCATGTGTGTGCGTGTGCGTGTGCGTGTGCGTGTGCGTGTGCGTGTGCGTGTGCGTGTGCGTGTGCGTGTGCGTGTGCGTGTGTGTGTGTGTGTGTGTGTGTGTATACACACATATATGTATATATTCATTTATTGATTTATTTCTTTATATAAATTATAAGGTATCAGAGCATGGCAACGAGTGTCCTAGCGGAGTGTGGGGCTCCATGCCGACAGGACAGCTGGAAATGAGGCACCAAGATATTATGGCATGGGAGAAAAATTACTCGGAAATTGTAAGTGATGCTGGTATTCACTGTTTTATCTAATGATAATAGTAAATATAATTATTTGTTAGCTATGTGAACATTCCTCCCCCCGGCCTCTAAGAAGAAATACCTAATACATACCTATACCTAATACATACTATACATATACTAAATACCAATAATGAAAAAAGTGTAAAACATTCATAGTGAATTTAAGAATATTTTTGTAGTAAATATAATATTTCAGTAGTGGAAAATTAAATTATTTTCTATTTCTATATTCATTAGTCCAATAATTTCGCTCTAGGAAGAGGCAGTGCGGACCTGTTCGCGCGGTTGGCAGCAGTACGTCAAGTGGCGCGAGCCGGCGTCGGCGGAGGCCAACAAGCGCGCCAAGACCACGGCACCGCCCACCTCAGTCCACCCCTTCCTGGTGGACGAAGGCTCCCAGGCCGACGTCGACATGATCGAGCAGATAAAGAACTATGCGTCCAAAGGGGTGAGTAAAATCTGAACCGAAACCTGGCTGTAGAGATATTTTGTCCGTAATTCAATTCTCAGGGTAAATCAAGCATTTTTTTTTAAATAGTCTCTTTAAATGATCGCCCAAATGCTATAAGTTAATAGAAATAATATTAATAACAAAAAAATCAAGTTTGGTGTTAAATGACGCCTAGTGAAGTGGTCCGACGACTACGCCAATGTAGAATACAGATTAAACTTTTAGCCTTAACCATTCTCTTCCCAACAAGTATTAATTCCGTCTATAGGACAGCAAAAGATATATTACAAGTACTTATACGATGTGAACTCTATTATTTGCAGACGATATTAGAGCTTGGCGGGAAAAACGACTCGCCGATGTATTTGGCGATGAAAGCTAAAAGACGGGTCCACGGCAAAACAGTGCAGAAGACACGAGAAAACAAGAATTTGCAGGTAAATGAAAATAGATATTCTTATAAATCATCATCATCATTATCATCAGCCTATCTCAGTCCAATGCTGGACATAGGCCTCCCCCAATGAGCAGCATCGCGCCCTGTCCTCGGCTTGCCGCATCCAGCATCTGCCTGCAGCCTTTCGCAGATCGTATAAGTATTTTTAAATAAATAACATAATTATTAAATATCCTTTTTCTCGGAAACTCATTTCAAGTAATTATTAATATATCATTATCTTTACCATCCTGGTAACGGTAAAAACTGTATGGTATTATTAAACTACATGTGTGTCCAGAACCCATTTCATACCATGATGATCAAACCGACGCGTAGGATTTTAAATTCACGTACGCTTTTCGGGGTGGCCCGACTAGTTTCGGACCTGTACGAGGTCCTTCCTCATGAGCTCCCGCCGCCTGCAGCGAGGTCGCCACGGAGACTGAGACTTTTTAATCATCTGTATAAATACTCACGAAACAATTAATAGTAAATATCAAATTTAATTCCCAAGCGAGCGCTTTAAAAAATGACATTGATTATTTTTATAGGTCGGATTGTATACTTGCTTGTTTTTGTATGACAGACAGACATAAATAGTACTGCTGGAATATAGCTGTGACGGATTGTTAATTATTATTGTTAGTACAGTACTTATGCTTTAATTATTCATATATAATTTAACAATTTAGCAGTGATAGCCTACTGGTTAAGAATTCAGCCTCTCACTCTGGGGGTGATGGGTTCAAATCCATCACGTCTTTACAAAAGTGCGTTTTAAATTTAAATATCACTTGCTAACGGTGAAGGAAAACATCGTGAAGAAAACCTGCACACCTTAGAATTTATAAAAAAAAATTTCTAAAGTGTGTGAAGTCTGCCAATTCGCACTTGGCCAGCGTGGCAGACTATGGGCTTAACCCTGTCAATATGAGAGGAGACCCATATTCCAACAGTGGAATGATAAATGGGTCGATTATTATTAATTATTTATATGCTTTAATAGTTTGAATATAAATCCATATTGTATTAATATTACAGGCTGAAGACGTCATGGGTGAAAACTCAGACACAAACAGTGATTTGAAATCGCAGAAGAAAAAGAAAAAAGACATAGTTCGTGATGAGAATTACATACCTCATTTCGCTAACGACCAACATACAGAAACTGGGTGAGCAAGCTATATTTTATCTGAGACTGCCTTCTTGAGTCTGCCATACACCCAAATGGACCCACCGTTTGGTGGGCAATAGGCTCATCCTTTAGCACATAGGACCTATAACAACTATTAAATAGCGGGTATACTACAATCCTCTGCCTACCTATTCGGAGATATGCCGGCTAGATATTATGTTAACATAAAATCATGAGTTGTGTAATATCTGTCTTAATACAAAATTAAGTTATTTCGATTTAAACGACAAATATACTTTCTATGAACTGAACTATACTATACTTTCACTGAACAAAAACGTCTACGATTTCGATCTTTCAACTGTCACTAAAAAGTACGGCTTACAAAAAGTGTTCTGCATGCGTATATAAAGAATTTTTTGTATATATATTATATGTCTATTAAAAGTGTTTAAAAAGCAAAATAAAAATCGATTTATCAGTACTTTAATCATGATAAAATGAGTGCAATTGAACAGCTGGCTTTGGTTTAAATTTTGTCTACGGTGGTCATTTTTTAAACGAGTAGATTCTGAATATCGTTTTTGGTAAATGTATCGCTTTACGATGGCGACTAGTCAGTCACTTAATCGTACTAGAACACAGTATGATGGATGTTTCATCCCACACTTGCTTTCATCGATGCGTTAAATTTGTCGTCGCGTTAAAACTTTCACTTACACCACATCTATTCCATTTTTATCGTTTATAATGTTTCATCATCATCATCGTCGGCAGCCTAAGTCTGCTGCCGGATACGAGTTTCCCCACGGGGTTAACGACGCCTAGCAACTTTTTAACCAAGGTGTAGCGTAGCAAAGAGCAAGACGGCACGACGTTAGAGTGTAGCGACGATATGACGGTGCGCTCCGTGGCAGGCTGGCGGTGAACTTCGCGGCGGGCGCGGCGGGCGCGGAGCTGGCGCTGGCGCCCGACGGCGCGGCGCCGGCGCGGGGCGCGCGGCGCTGGGACCGGCGGCGCCGCAAGATGGTGCACGACGACCCGGTAGCGCTGCGCTCTCGTACCCGAGCTGTCGGCCGCGCGCTGCTGACAGTTCTGCGTATTAAGTGCTCGTCGGAGCTACATTGGCGTTTTAATCTTTAACTGGACTTTCTATATCAGTCAAACATGTGTTTTTTAGTTTGGATATTGAAATCTCATTCCAATGTCGCGGTATGTATTCGGAGTAGATGTTGTTGGACATTGATAAAGACATGTTAATTGTTCAGTTTTTGTTTGTATGCTCTCAAAATGTAGCTCGGAACGATTTACACCTCTGCTGTACAGAAATATTAAAAAAAGTATTTTCCCCGCTCCAGGACGGCGGTCGTAAAATGATTCGCACGGAGAGCGGCGGCCGCGTGCCCGCCTCGTTCCGCAGCGGCCGCTACGACGAGTGGAAGAAACGGAACGCACAGGCCAACGACAACGACGACGACGATGATGACAATAATAAACACAACACTAGTAACAAGAAACCATGTTAGTTACATATCTTAAAATATCTACATAATCGTCAGACCCAAAATAAAGTAAGAACTATGGTTTGACTTGTAGCAATTGACGACCTTGCAGTTTATACTTTGATGTCGACATTTTGAATTATAGTCGTGACATTTGACTTTTTTAAACTATTCAAATCTATTTTAGAAAACTGAACTTAGATAAGATAGTCTTACACTATTTATTCTAGATTTAGTTTTCTAAAATATTCGATAAAGTATTACGTAGTTCAAAATGTAAATCCTTTCACAGTGTCAGAATTCCGTCCTCACTGGGTGAAACACAACGAGCGGGTGTCGAAGAAGAAATCCGAAGCATCTTCGAAGGAGTTCAGAAACAAACAGCAAATTGTCAAAGAGCGCTTGAGAAAGGACAAGATGAAGCAGAGACTGAAGTTTAAAATGCGAGGCAAAAAGAAAAAGTAAAGGAAATAAATGTTGTTATAGTAATATTGTCTTTGAACTAGTAATCAGATTTTTTTGTATTAATGAGATTTTTGTATTGGATCAGATTGTTCCGTTTAATACCATATCGCATTTATTAAAAAATATTTTGTGCATTTCAAACATAAAACTGTGTCACACATATACAACAGAAACGTAACATCACGCCTGTTATCCCCGAAGAGGTAGGCAGAGGAGTGTGGAACACTCCCACGTTTCACCAGTTACGTTTAAATAATTTAAATAAATAAATAATTTAAAATAAAATAAAAATTTAAATATTCAAATAAATAATTTAAAAACTGTTAGATAATTATAATTGTCCTGCATCAGTTTCTAAGTAGTTCTAGTATTAAATACCTACTAGTTTCTTCGGATAAAATGCCTAGGTTTCTAGTTTACTTCTGATCAAGTGTTGACTGTTAAACTTAACTCTCCTTATTACGAAACATTATGAATATTAGGCGTGTGTGTTCCCTTGTAATGTTTTCCTTCACGTCATGTTGGATTCGATCTCAAAATATCTGCAGTGCGAGGCTGAAATCTAATCCTATAGTCTATTAGTAGACCGTTGACTAAGTTAATATGAACAACGATTAACAATGTGACTGAAAAAGCAAAAAAAATATCGCCCGCGTTACTTATAAGAATTATTAAATGTGGAAAGTCTTAAAACGTCAAAAAATCATACATTATATTGCCGTACATTATATTGCCGTACATTATATTACATTATATTGCCGTACATTATATTACATTATATTGCCATACATTATATTACATTATATTGCCGTACATTATATTACATTATATTGCCGTACATTATATTGCCGTATATTATATTGCCGTACATTATATTGCCGTATATTATATTGCCGTATTAACTTACACTGTATTATTTACCCACATAATTCTAACTTAAATGTTGGATTGTTTTAATATGACTGCAATGTTATTAACATTTAGAAGAACATCAACAAAATCCCAAGTTTTTGATTAAAAACACTAGCATTGTTCCCATATACTGTTCAATACAAAGTTCATTGTTGTCTTAAAAAATATTGGAACTCGGTGACCTCAATTCTGGGGGCACAAAAACAACTTTTAAAGTATACATTCTGATTACTTCGCTTTGTGAAATATAAGACTATTCAATGCTCATTATGGTTTCTTTGTTCCAGACGTAAATTGGTTAGACTTTATTTTTCCTAACAAATACTTGATACTAATGTTAAATGCTTTCATTTCTGTCTGTAGATGTGATGGATGTTTGCTGTTGCTCATGTATGACACAACAAATTTAATAGCGCAACGTCATATTCGACAACTGAATTGAAGTGTTTTACTACTAAATGTTTCGTGAGTATTTATACACATGATTAAAAATGTACCTGCTTACCGACCGTCTCCGTCGCGACCTCGCTGCAAGCGGCGGGAGCTCATGAGGAACGACCTCGTACAGGTCCGAAACTAGTCGGGCC
>DWJK01006786.1:0-10249 GCA_018248815.1 Croniades pieria auraria | reverse complement strand
GTTCTCGGGCTACAATGGCGGTTTTTCGTTCGGGGCACTGATTGCCATCGCGATCAAGGAGGGTGCGCACATTCCATTCTAATGTATAATATGTTATTTATGAAGTGTATAATTTAACTAAAAGCGTACTTCCCCGTACTGACAAAACATTTTCTTATCTTAAATGTAAGCTGCCTTTCGGTAACTGTTTAAGGGGATCGTTCTGAGTTGCCGTAAACCATATTGATCGAAGAATTCCAACGTATAAAAGTTATACGAGTCATAAAAATACGACTCATTCAAAAATCCCAATGCCCTTCAACAGCACTGAATGTGAATTACTGATCTGTGCTCATAAAACTATTGTTAGTGTGACCGTGGTAGTGGAAAATTTCAAATTAAATATACATTCGTCCTGTTTATGTATATTTTAAGGTGAAAGGATTTGAAAACGGCATTTAAATTTAAAGCAAAATGTTCAGAATTAAATTCTTGACGAACAACCACACAAACAACACGTGATTAAAAGAATATTACTTTAACCAAGTGTAGTTAATACACTTGAATAAGTTTTTACGTGATGTTCTAAGATTCCGTTTTGATTTTTATATGCAGATGTGGGGAATGATTATGTAGATGACCAGCTCTTAGATAATCGTTGCAATCCATATATACTTGTGTTTAAACTTATTTAACATTCTCATATGTATATATATGTAGTTTTTTTGAGCCCAGTACCGTGTTGCTGCCGTGAGGGGTGAATTGGGACGGCTAGTGCCATACTGTATTCTCTCTATATATAATAACAATGCTAGTGTTGCAAACTGAAAGAATTCGTATGCCATTTAATACGTACTTGGTATATATATATATGTTCTTTTATGGATAGTATAATATATCTACATATGTCATTGTCGTTCCTGTACATAGTAATGAAAAATATTCCGAATATTGTCCTGAAACTGAAATGTAAGTTTTCGCCATATTTATTATATGGGTGTGTCAGGTTACTGTAGGTGAATATACTATTCTACTAACTAGGAGAATACACACAGGGACGGTAGCACATCTTTGGGTATCTTGGATTTTGTGCGCGATTGTAAATGCGAATCTATTCCTATATAGATCGAATGATTTTATAAAAAATGCTTAGACTGGAGTCTAAGCATTTCGTCGTTGGAACGAGATCTACCGAAATTATACTGTACATTAAACCTTTGCATGATTTTTTTCATAATGTCCACTTATTTTTTAAAATTTTTAGATCTATCAACAAAACCGGTATTCTTGTAAAGATTAGATTTTCAAAACCGAGGAGGTTTTTTACAATCATGTAGTGGGTAATGAATGAAGCGCTAGATACAAATTTCAGGGATGACATTTTCCCTCAATGTTCAATGAAAACTGTGGAGCTTAATTTTTCTCATAGAAATGTGCGGGTCGTCTCCACAATAGCAGTCGCATGCTCGTCGAGCGGAGCTAGCGCGAGACAATGGTGGATGGATACCCAGGTTTAGGATTCGTCGAGTGCATTCTGTGCGTGTTCTCCTAGTGTCCGGAAGCGAAAAGGTGTATGAGCCGTTACCGCGCTGCCGGGCGTGCGGCGGGGACACAAGCGATAGAGCGATAGCGGCCGGCGCGCCCGCCCCCGCCCGCGCGCCCGCCCCCGGCGCCGCCGCCGCCGGCCGCCCATGCTGTTAGTGCCCGCACATGTACCATACTTAGTGTCCCGCTCGCCCCTGGGGCGTCGGGGACGCCGGATTAGCCCTTATGTACATCCGGGTTCGGGCTCGAGGGGACTTACTGACGTTTTAGCCGCAATAAGTTGGACTAGAAAACTCCGAGAAGACAAGTTACGGGACGCCGTTTAATATTCGTTTACACCATTACATAATTAAGTTATTTGAAAGATATTTACGAGACATGTTACATTGTTGTCTTTAACACAAACGGTGTCTTAATATACTTAGTAATAAAACTTGTGCATTTCAAATATGATGTGATCAAGCGTTCAATTAAAATTTATTAACACAACATCATATAAATGGACGATAATAAATAAAAAACTTAAGACATGATTATAACAGTTATGGAAATTATTACACTGTTTTAATAAGCCTTGAATATTGCGTTCTATTATTTTTAATATCAAGCGTTTTAGACAAAATTTTGCTATCCATAAATTAAAATAATTTAATGAAAAAAATATGATGAATAAAAACCGATAAGTGTCCATTGTATTCGGATAAAAGAAAAATAATTTAAATTCGACAGCAACGTAAATTTAATTGCAATGAATACATAAATGACAATGAACTATACATCGCGTAAATAAACGTAAAAATGATGTAAAAGGGATGTGACGTGCAACGCATGGACATGCAAGCGTGGAGCGATCTACGTCAAAACTAGAAGCTGATAAGGCTGGGGTGAAAGCGAGCAGGGGTGGGCGGTGACACTAAAGGTGCGTACATACCGGGGCGGTGTCTTCGATCAGCAGCGCGAGGGACGACGATTCAGAGTTCTTCATGTCGTTCGCTTCGGACATTATGTGCGCACGCAACTGCTTGTTTCTGTAACGATGGAATTGCATTTGAGTTCGGTTCCACAAATTATTTATTTTTAATAATCTCACTTTCTCACCACCTATTCCATAGTGGGACGTAAACGTAACTGGTGAAAGGTGGGACTGTTCTACACTCCTCTGCCTACCTCTTCGGGGATAACAGGCGTGATGTTACTTATTTTTTTTTTTAATTATCTCCGTTATACATTCACATGCCACAAACATCGACTACGTCTGATGCTCGTGGCAGATATACAAGGCAAGAAACATTCAACTGAGCTCTGAAGAAACCTGCGTAATCGATGTCAAACATATTTATCAGCGAATGTACTGTGCCGCAACATACGGGCGAGGCAGCAGTACCTGGCGTCCAGCTGCAGGATGTGGCTGCGCGCGTGCGCCAGCTGCGCCGTGGCGGTGGCGAGCCGCTCCTCCAGCGCCGCCGACTCCACGCACTTCACCGAGTACTTCTCCGACAGCGACAGGATCTCGCGCTTGATCTCCTCCATCTCCTGTCTGGAAGTGTTATCATCGATTTTCGTTTAAACTTACGACATCAAGCAGCTAGGCGACGTGACACGAATCCCTGACGACCGTGGTTGTATTGTATTATACAGGCGGGCCGGGCCATTAAGTTGAGCTGATTTCAAAAAATCATAGAAAAAAACTACAAAGCTTAGGGAAGATAATTTACATTTGTAATAAAGTAACACATGGTAATGAGATGTGTGCCATTTAAACGTATCCGCCCAATAGTGCACGAATCGCCATTTTTGTAATAAGTCTTTACACAGAACGCATGTCGCTTACCGGGGAAACGCTCCATGGCGACTAAATTTCTCAGAACTAAGCTACTTATCCCCACTACCCGCGCCCCGCTTCCGCGCGCCTGTCACGAGCAATGTGATTTTGAAATTCGCTCGCCGTTCTGGCCACCCAGTAGTTTAATTTCAATATCAATAACTCTATTTAATATAATCTATTCATTTATCAACAAGTTTAATATAATCATTCTTCAAAAATATATGTTTAGCGGTCGCGAGCAGTGTATGGATCGATAAAACGTAATAATACACATTTGTACGACTGACTGGTGGCGGGAGCTGAGCTGGCCCAGGTCGGCGTGCGCGCCGCGGCTGAGGAACTCCGTCTTGAACTTGTCCACCTCGCGGCGCACCTCGTTCTCGTGCGCCTTGCGCATGGCGTCCAGCGCCGCCAGCGTGGCGCGCGTCTCCTCCGCCAGCGCCTGCTCCTTGTCCAGCCTGCGGGGAGGACAATGGCACGCTGCTTTCGACGACGAACGAGGAACGGTTGACGTGATATGCATGAGGGCTACTTTAGCTCACGGTTGCCATATCTGGGTTAGATGTCATAAATGTTGTTTGGTGAATTTATTTTCAGTTCTACATAATTTTATCTGCTTTGTACATATCACTCGACGTTCGTAATCGAATTTTAGTTCGAAGGTGGCATTAAGTTGAAATGAAAAGTTATTGAGGTATTGCAGTTGACTGCGAGGATATGAACGTTACCGGAGCTGGTCGCGCTCTGCGCGGTGCTTGTCCTCCATCTCGCGCACGATGCGGCGGTGCGAGCTCTCCATGGCCAGCAGCCCCTTCTCGCACAGCGCGCGCAGCTGCTCGATCTCCTGCTGGTAGCGCGCGCGCAGCCCGTCGCCGTGCGTGTCCGCCGCCACCGCGCTCTGCCCGCAAACAAACACCTATTTTAATCGAGTTACAAAAATCTTTGTTCAATATCAGAACAAAATAAACAGGCCTAAGGTGGCTTTAAATTAAAAGTATTTTTCGAGAATTACTATTATTTATTAATGAATAAAAGCGCGGTCGATTCACATGCAGTGATTCTGTTCATAGCGAATATGTGGTAGGGGCGAACGACCCGCCTCGCTCGTCCCACACTATTCGAGTTACCTGATATGCGGCGCGCAGGCTGTCGAGCTGCGCCGAGTACTCGGAGTCCAGCGCCGCCAGCCGCCGCTGCAGCGTGCGCGCGCGCTCCCGCAGCGCCGCGCGCTCCCGCTCGTGCTGCGCCTGCATCTGCGCCCGCGCGCGCCGCGCCGCCGCCAGGGCGCTCGCCTGCTGCGCCAGCGCGCACTCGCCGCGTGCGCGCTCCGCCGCTAGCCGGTCCAGCGCCTCCTGCAACCGCTTGCAGTGCTGACATGGCGCCGGAGCCTGCAGCGCCTCCACGCGTCGGCGCAGCGTATCGATCCGCTCCAACACGCCGACCGGCCCGGGCGATTCCTCGGAGTGATCGGTGTCGTCCTCGGGCCCGCCGCCGAGCCGTCGCTGCACCGCCGCCACCGCCGCCTCCACCCGCTCGAGGCTCTCGCCGATCTTCATCGAGTCTTCACTGTTGCCCGAACAGTCACTGGAGAAGAGCGCTCGGCACTCGTTCGAGAAGTGCTGGAACAGGTACACGAACTCCGCCTCCTGTGTGGGGTCCGTTTCCAGCGAGGAGATGGCGTCCTCCCGGTGCGCGGCGTCGCGCGGTTCCGAGGCGCGGTATGTGCCTTCGACCACCGCCACGCGCGCGTCCACCAGCGCCTTCTGCGCGAGGACTTCGGCCAGCTGCTGCAGCAGCGCGCGGCTGTCGAGTCCCGGAGAACCCTCCTTACGGCGGTCGGTGGCGAGACACTCCCGGTAGCGCGATGCGATGTCCCGCACGGCGGCATCCATCTCGCAGCGCAGATGGTCGTGCGCGGCCTGCCACCACAGCTCCAGGTCGGCGCGATCCTGTGCCGTGAGCGTGAGGCGGCAGCGGCGTGACTCGTCCAGACGATCCTCGCACAGCTGCGCGGCGCGGCTGAGCGCGCGCGTCACCTCGGCCTGCACCAGCTCGGCGCCCAGCGCGTCGCGCGCCGCCGCCCAAGCCTCGCGCACACGCGCCGCTTCGATATTTGCCTTCTGTTGTTCGAAATCACTGTCATTTGGTGTCGCGTAGCTCAGCGTTTCGCAAGCTAGTGCCGAGCATAATTCTGCCAACTTATCTGTTTTATATTTGTCTATGGCCTCGGCGACTTCCCTCTGAGACGTTTTTAACGCTTCTAGATCTGCGCTTTGTATTATCAGTTCCGATTTTCTCAATTCTTTGGTTTCTCTCGAGTTGTTCATGATATCGATCTTACGCGAGAGTATTCTGGCCAGGTAGTCGAGCGAGCTCTTCGTGCTATTCGCGCTCTTCATGCTGTCGCCGTTTATCTTAAATTTAAGGTTATCGATTAATTGACTAGTTTCGATTATTTCAGACTTTATTAATCTAGCGAAGAATCTGCTTCCGTTGGAGGATTCTAAAGCCTCTTGGATCTTGCTTATCAGAACTGCCTCGTACGCTAGCTTCTCGGCCAGAATTTCTAAACTCTTTCTGTGCGTCAGCTCTCCCGCTTCGTAAAGTGCAGATTTCTTTTTTGATATTTCCAGGAGTTTATTTCTTAATTGCTCCTCAAGTTGCACCACAACTTGAGCCACACTATCGTTAACTTCTTCCTCATGATTTTGTTCGCAATCCACGACGCACTTGTCGAAACATTCCTGTAACCTTTTGCTGACATCCGTCAAACATTTTTCCATAGATTTGATGCTGTACTTTTTCTCTAAGCTCGGCGATGGTGATCGTCTTGACTTTGCTGCTCGCATTGCGCTCATTTGACATAGACACTCATTCACCTTATTCCTCGAATGTATTACAACATTCTCTAGACTCTGTAGCCTGTCCAAAAGATGTCGTTGTGATTGTGTGCCAATAGTTGAACTTTCTATACTGTCATTTAAAATAGGACTATCAGTCGATCTCGTTGCTTGACTTAAAGACTCGTAGGAATTTGTTAAATCCCGACGATTTTCTAATGCTGAAGCTACTTTGGTTTCTAGCGAACTCAATCGGACAAGCATTTTCATGGGCTCCGAACTAACAGCACTATCTAGTGACTTCCGCCTTAGCCTGGCAGCCAATCTTTTCATTCTTTTTTCGTCTGTAACATTATCTGTTTTGGACACTTTTTCTTTGGCAGGTGATGCACTCTTTGATGGAGAGTTTATTGTGGGAACAGGTTCGCCCGACTCCAGTAAAGTAATTTTGTTTTCTAGCTCTGTTAATTTTTCCTCTACTTCTTTTCCCAATGTAAAAGATTCCCTTCCCTTTAACGACAAACTTCGTCTCTTTTCTCTTGACTCTGATTTCTGTATTTTATGTTTTAATGTACGAACCTGTTTGTCTGAAGCTGTTAACTTTTGCGTTAAATCTAAGATACGAGCTGCCATTAGATCAATTTCTGATCGACTACATTGTTCTCGCAATTTCATTTCGTTTCTTAATTTCATATTTGTTATTTCCAGTTCGTCATACATACTATGTGAGTCACGTAGTTCCTTTTTCATTGCCTTTATTTCCTGAATAGCTTTAATAAATCTTCCTCTCAATTCCACATACTCTTCAATCAATTTGTTTTTTTCTAAAGTTTCCAAGTTAAGATCCTGATTCAGATTTGTAAGGTCACTAAGGGAACCTATACTCTTCCTTTTTTCTTTGGTCGGGGACTCCGCTATTACACGACCTTCTAAATCACGAATTCTACTATACAAGTTTTCATTTTCTTTAACACTTTTTAGTAGTTTATCATTAAGTTCGTTTAATTCTTTTTGTAACTGTTTGATATTTTCTTGAGCTGATGACAACTGCCTAGTTAGTAATTCACAGTGTTCAGTTGATTCTTTTAGAAAGTTTTGAGTTTCAGCTAATTTACTTTCCCACATATTCTTGTCTTGATTGTAAAGTTGTTTAATAGCGTCTAAACTTTCGGCTTCTTTCGTACGAAGCGATAATTCTTCTTCTTTCTTTTGTAAAGCAGTTACTAGTTCTTCCATTTTCTTCTCTCGTAAAGCAGCCTCTGATTTAAGTTTGCGCAATCTCGCAAGTTCAGATTCAGCGGCGTTGACATCACTTAATGCGAGTTTTAATTGTTTACGTAGGTCATCAATTTCGATGGTTTGTTTGTCAATAGTCGAAATGTAGCTACGTTTTCTTGGTTCATTAGGTTTCTCATTTTCATCGACACCGTCTGTTTGATGATCTTTTTCTTTAATAGCATCAGTCTCATCTCTTTCGCATTTTAAATCAGCTTTAGGTGATGTTTGATGATATGCTCTTGCACGAACTTTTTCTTTCACTTTCGAGATAGGAGTTCTATTAAGTATTGGTGAAGGTGGTGGTTGCGGAGCCATATCACCCCAATCAGCACTATCTCTTCGGCCGCCTTCAGATGCTGTTCTGTATTCTTCGTCTGATGAGAATGGAGCGGATTTGCCAGTATTTGGTGTCACCGGTGTCACAGGAGAAGCCGAGGATTCCGAAGCTTGATCTACATTATCCTCGCGCAGAATTAATGATAGAGGTCCTGTATCTGGCAAACCAGCTGTCTTCCGAATTGCAGACATCCAATTGGATCTGATTCCTGCAGTAACCGCCGATAGTACTATATGTTTTCCATCCCAAGTCTGTAATAAATGAAAAAGTACATTTTATTACAGTTACATAAATGTTACTAAAAGTCAAGCTAAAAGTAATTATTTTACGAATATCTTTACCTCCGTTTCAAAGGCGTAACCATTGGTAGAAGAAGGCGTCGTTAACTCCACAACCCTTGCAACTCCGCTCAAGTCAATAACTCCATCCATGAGTCCCCTATGTTCTGCATGAGGATCTCTGAAGTATAGCAATGCAGCTCCTCTCAGAACAAACCAGTGCCTCGACCAGCCTCCTGCGCCACGTCGTTGTAACCATCCTGCTCTCGCATGAAGCAGTCTTTCAGCTGGAAGTTCAACTCGACTTGTTTCTGCACTCTCTACAGCTTCTGTTGCATCCGCCGGTTCGCTACCCTCACTTGCTGAACTCGAACTACCTTCTTCTGTCGGCGCACCGCCGTCTGGTGTACCACGCGCCTGTAAATGAAGTTCAGATTCAATTTGTTGTTCACATATCTGCAAACTATTAGATGACCAAATAAAATATTATAACAAAATTCGTACTGGTAGTCTATCGGGTGGGGGTAGCCTCGTGGGACGTTCGAGGGTGGGAGGTAGGGCGCGCCTGGAACGAGGCCTCGTGAGCGACGCGGCGATATCTCGCAGTTGCTCGTCGTACTGCTGATGTTGCTGATGAAGTAGCGGAGAGCGGACAGCATTGACACCTAATTAAAAATTACAACACATTAATGATCGTTTAACAAAAATTTAGTTTTAATGTTTGAAATTTTAATATTTTGGGTAATTAATAACGTTACCCTCGTCATTGCCTGGTGTGGTAGTAGATTCAGCCCAAGTGTCCCTGCGCCGCGACCTTGCTTTTTCGTCTCCGTTAATCTTATCCCGCGTCGGTGGCGATGCTGATGACACTGGCTGATCTGTATATACTGTGAAGAGATGACGTATACGATAAACAATAACTTTTAATAATATTATAGGATAATAGTTTTCTGACAGGATATATTATTATCCGCGAGTTTTTATTCGCTCTATAATACATTAATTTCACTCGACAAGTTAATGGTTAACTGGAGCTATGAAAAATTATTCAACTCTAACGATAGATACGAAATCGTTAAGATGTTACACGTTGGTATAATTAATGGTGCCGCGAATACCAGTGTTACCAGTTGGATAAAAGTTCACATTGTGTTGTCACATAACAAAAAGTTGGGTGTGCATGGCAACACTGGGATACAGATAATTGAACGAATCCCGCGGCGGTCGGATCGCGTGCCAAGGTCGCCAATAAGAGCAAGACACGATTAAAAATATGCGCCCATCAGTACATTGTTAGACGTTAGGGATTATTTACACTTTAACTTAGAAATTCGCATCGCAATTGAAATTCTATATCACTTTTTTGCATTTGCTTATAATATTATCTTGGGGGTTTTCTCACATGTGAAATTAAGTAAATTTACACGGTTAATTCAACTCAATATATAATATAGATAAATGGAAACCAAGCATGAAATATGGAAAATAAACGGATTGGTTGCGAATTAAAACGAACGAATTTATTCACTCTCCTCTTTGGTTTATCGAGGCCCGTCGCAGCGGCCCCGACGATCAAATAATATAAATGAAGCTGTCATTATGTGAAATTGTAGAGCTGTTCGTCTGAAACATTTTGAGCCGGGCCGCGCACGCAACGTTGTGCTCACAACAAATAAATATAACTTAGTTATCTTTTAGAAGAACTAATAATATATATCTTTTGAGCTATCTTTCTTGGTGACTAACAAATCGCTGAGCATTATTTTTTGATATAATTATGGTAAGGTCGCCTTTATTTTATGTTTGTGATTAAATGGTTTACGGTTTTATAAAGTTTACCTTAAACCTACACATGTAACCACTGATATGATAAAGAAAACTTTGCGAATTTAGGATTTTAAAATAATAATCGACCCATTTGTCATTCCATTGTTAGAATATGGGTCTCCTCTCATATTGAGAGGAGACTGCCATAGCCTGCCACGCTAGCCAAGTGCGGGTTGGCAGACTTCACACATCGTAGATTTTGTTTTTTATAAATTCTAGGGTGGCAGGTTTTCTCGCGATAGTTTTCCTTCACTGTTAGCAAGTTATGTTTAAATTTAAAACGCACTTTTGTAAAGAGGTGCGCGCCATGGGTTTGAACCCAGCACCTTCGGAGCGAGAG
>DWJK01006785.1:0-10249 GCA_018248815.1 Croniades pieria auraria | reverse complement strand
TAGCCAGTAAGAGTCTGGCACTGCCTGGGCCCTCCCTTCCCAGGCGTCCATTGGGGATTTCCCCCATTTATCTAGAATTGTTATAGTTAAAATTGGCTCTGACTATGTTAGAGGTGTTATGTACTAAAAAAAAAAAAAAAAAAAAAAAAAAAAAAAATCTACCCCACCTCAACCTAACCAAACCCAACCCAACTTAACCTCACCTAGCCTAACCAACTTTATATGTATATAAGTCAATAGGGCTAAATTTAAACTAAACTAAATGTAAATCATTAGGCTAAATTAAACATTAGACTAAACTAAATATAAGTCATCGTTAATTACATGTCACGACACACGACACCCGTCACGTCACGACGAGCTGACTGCGATCGATCGCCGCTATCTCACTACGCTGTCACTTTACATAGCACCCTGATTATAGAGCTTTTAATTTAATTTCATTAATTGGATAGAACTTTTAATTTATTTATTTCAGTAATTTTATAGAGTTTTTAATTTATTTAATTTACTTAGTTCTCACATTAGGATCTCACTATTGGATTTGAGATATTTAGCGATTGCTTTTTCGGCCGTGGATAGGGTAACATGATAATACAATGATAAAACGTACCTAACAGATCATGTGCTTTTCTCATTGCTCATTATGCACCAATCTCAAATGTAGACTGTAAAATTTTATAGTGTTTAAAATTAAATGAAATTAGCACATTTATAACATACCACTTTCTACTATCGCCGCGTCCATACCACGGTCATTTTCGTCATATCATCAAAACAGTAAATCCTAACATCATTTACCCTCGTTAAAAAGATGTAAATATGACTGGCCAATTAATCCAATGGCGCATTCCAAATCTCCAGCTCAGCAGTGGCCGGCATTGCTGAGCTGGAGATAGTGGGTTTAATTCCAACCCACAAAAAATATAGACTAATATTACTATTTATTATGTCTGGGCATTATTACGTACATAATTGTGTATTTAGAAATTTATATACGCTATATATTATAATTCTCGTTACCATATCACAGCTTAGTCTATTTTAGAATCAGGTAATATTAATCATAAGATGTTGTTCATACATTGATATTGATCACCACGCTTTAACAGTTTATGATTAAACTGCTCATACGAATCTCATCCATTACTTTATAGCAGTCAAATGCATACACTGCATGTAGTTAGATCAAATCCCATGCAAGAAGATTCATATTAATTACGCTTCAAACAATAATGAGTTCGTTGGATATTTTCAAATTTAGTCATATAAAAGAACCAAATTATATAATTTTTTTCATATTGACTAGGTTTAATGAGACCTAACACATCGTCAACCCTTATATAATTTCACTATTGGACACGACACCCCTCCTAGAATAAGAAACATAAAGCCATTATCCTCCACGCTGCCCAAGTACAGATTGGCGTTCTAAACACTACGCAGAAAACATTACGAAGAAATCAAAACGTACAGGTCTCCTCAAGTTGTTTTCCTTTGACATCACAGCAATCGATATTAATTGTTAACGTGCGCCAGGATTCGAATACAAGACAGACCACCATCCAATCCACGAGGCTGAAGCCAAAACCACTAGACAATTATTGATTAATATGCTATCTACAAATGCCATTACATGCGTTCTCTCTGGCAACTTCCTCGTGATTGGAAATCGCAACGTCAAAGTTCTGTGTTTGCAGTCTCCAGTTATTGCTCCTGCGGCTGAGAGAGCACTGAGAGAGCAGTGTTGAAATATATTGCCGGTTCTTATTGTAAATTATACCATGTACATAACGCAACGTAACATCATACTTGTAATCCCCGAAGGGGTAAGCAGAGAAATGTAGTAGTACAATCTCACGTTTCACCAGTTATGTTTACGTCTCATGTTTACGTCTCATGTTTACGTCTCATGTTGCCATACACCGGGCACAGTTCCAGACTCCGAGTCACTACTTGAAATTCTAAATTAGAAAAATTCGACAATGCTCGACCCGGGATTTGAGCCCAGGACCCTCCGATCGGCAGTCGCGCATGCAACCACTCGACCAACGAGGCAGTCATGTATGTACATACACGTCCCTATTTAGTCATTTACATACATATATACATATATGACAAGTAACTTAAATCCTCGGTGCCGTGATATTGGAGAGGCTTATGTTCAGCAGTGGACGGAAGTAGGCCGATGATGATGATGATGGCCTTATATGCTAATAATATGACTTTAGTAATATTGATGAAATAGGTCGCATGTTGGCTGATACGGGTATCTAAGTCTCTGAAACTGGCATGCATATTGTGAATGATGAATGAAGAATGAATGAAAAAAGAACGGAATGCACGTCATGTCTGTAAAGATAAAGATATTTGCCTTATAAAAATAACGCCTTATGAAGATTGGGTACTATTGGATTTTTCTAATCTAGAATTCATTCATTTAGAAACTCGGAATCTAGAACTGTGTCCGGTGTATATCAATAGGCTCGCCACCTATTCCATGAGACGTAAACGTAACTGGTGACACGTGGGAGTGGACTACACTCCTCTGCCTACCGTTTCAGGCGTGATGTTACGTTTTTGTTACGTTTGTTACTAATATGAAACATAATGTTCGCTTACAATAACTAATAAAGATAAATATTGATTGCGTGGGTTAGTGTTTTAAAAGAATATACTTACAAACTACCCTAACAATAATTTTTAGCGAAATTTTGGCTGATATGGTATTTAGTCAGGTTAAATATATGACATATTATATTGTATAATTTGTACATACATATGATTAAAAATGTAACGGCTTAACTCACGTACGTTTTTCGGGATTGCCCGACATGTACATACATATGTATATGTCTTGACAAAAGATAAGGACTGTTTAATTAGCTTTTCTTGTTGACTACGTTAAAAATATTTTTTTGAAAACTTATGGACATTTTAGTTAAGCTAAAATGTCCGTAGTTCTGACGCAGTTACAGACATTAAAAAGTCTGCAATATTAAGCTAAGGTCAGGTGCGGTCTACCCTTGGAAAGTTCACCTTTAGTTGTACCTTTTACAAGAGTTGCCGTGCTCAAGAGAGCGTTGTTATAGTTATGTAACGGCCATTTAACTTTCCCGAAGGCCTCCACGAGACTAACCTTAACTTAAGGGCTGGCCACTTACTTGTATTTCCGCTAATTACCCAGGGGTTGGATGGTATAATTAATTTAGACTTCCACGGGATACAGGCAAAAGCGAGGAGTGGACCCAAAATTAAGAATAAAACGGTCTACTGTCTTGTGGAACTTAGAAGATTAATTTTAATTTTTTTTTATTTTTTTTATTAATTTATTTATTTCCGCCCCGTCTATCCTTACAGGTCTAACCTATAGCGACAGAGTGGCCTTATAACTACAAATATATTATTGAAGTGCATAAATATAACTATAGATCACACTCATCCAAATGTCTCACTCACCCAAATATTACTCGTGTAAGTAAATTTCTCTCGTTATAAAATGCACGAACAACAAGGGTTTTTCTAGCTACCTATTTCAAGTCTATTCAAACAGTTTAGGGCTCAGTGTTGCTCCTTGACGGACTCCTATATCCACTATTAGATTTATATCAGCTGATAATATTTAACAAGGATATAATGTATCTTCTATAATGGTTTAATCTGTAATGGAAGTGTGTGAAGTAGTATTATCATAAATAATATTCTTGTTAAAAATTATATTTCCATTCTCATATGTAAATGGTTATGATAGTATGGGAAATATGAGAACATATTAATTAAAATGCATACCTTTTGATACTGCCCCATTTAATTGGCAAATAAATAATTAAATAGCATCAAATTGAAAACGCCTTATCGAAATAAAATCGATATAAATAGTTCAATGACAACTCCGACCTGCTCGTAGTTTACAATTGATAACCTCGATCTGATCGAGCTCATGGTCCAACTTTATTCTCGATAGCTCATCGATTACATTTGAACTTTGAACAGGAGCGACGAAGTTTCCGTGATACCTTTTCATATCGCAGTCGATTCATCTAATAGTATATACTTCCTATCTCATCTTAACTTAAATGCATTTCTTGTACTCATACAGACGCGAGAAAATGGACAGTTCATATAAATCTACTAAACTACCCTACAGGTGGTTAGAATTTATATATTATTTTCACTGAAAGCATACAATTTAGCCAACTATAAATTTGAGAGTTCTCTAGAATCTTCTAAGGCATTTGACACCCATCAACCCGAACTCTTACTTATTAGTAGACTGCAAAACCTCACCTTTTCTGTAAAATGATACTCATGTCCAACAGTAGAATGATATAAAAGCAGATAACGATTATTCATACGTCGATAACAACATACAGATATACATACATACATATCTTCGCCCCAAGTCCCTTACGGCGTAGGCAAAGAGTAAGGATTGCCAAATATCTATCCTTGCAGACCTGCCGTGCATCTTCCACATTCATCACTCTCTTTATATCTGCACCTCGGTTTCGGAGACATCTAACAGACAACGACGAATAACTATATATAGATAAATGTTATCACATTAATACTCAAACTGGATAATCTAATACAATTTAGCTAAATTACATTTCTAGTGCAAGGTCGTTATCGCCAATTATTGACACAATAGCGCAATGGGGTATCTTAATCGCCTCAACGAACTTAATAAGATAGATAGGGACTTGACGATGTACTAGCAATTATCCAATAAAATTATTTAATTAAAAACACCAATGTTTGGTGTAAAATATACTGCATTGGTTGGTGTAAATTTAATACAGCAGACAATTTAACAAATAAAGTTAATTCGAGTAACTAATACTGACAGTCCTATTACTACAGTCCTGTTCGATTTAGGTCGCAGATGTCCATGGATGGTGGTGTCCATTCGTGAGCGCTGCCATTTAATTTGCTACTCTTCATTGGTAATATTTTTCTTCCTCTCTCTATTTGCTCTCTATTAGGTACTTATTTGTTAAATTTTTGTCTATTGCTGGGCCAAACTTCCCACAAATGACATATTGTCATTTCAAAGTTTGTTGCTATTATGGAAGTTACTTTGCTGTAATTCTAATTAATTCTGATTTGTGTACAACACTCCAGTCACCTTTTCTATTAAATATTTGCCGATTCCTCACGATCGTAAGTAGGGTACAGTGACTCAGAGAACACTCTTACTCGTGGGTGTGTGTAGTAATAGAGAGATAAACTCACACAACCTAACTTTACCTAACATAACCTAACCTAACCTAACCCAACCCATGCCAACCCAACCCAATCCAACCCAACCCAATCCAACCCAACGCAAATCAATTCAACCCAACCCAACCCAGAAGCCCAGCCAAGTCCAACCCAACCCATCCCAACCCAACCTAACCTAATTTAACTTAACCCAACCCAACGCAACCCAACCTAACCTAACTCACATGATGTTAACCTAACTTATCCTACCTAACTTAACTGATATTAACTTAAGCGATATTAACCTGACTTAATTGTTGTTAACCTAACTTAACCGATATTAACCTAACTTCATTCATATTAACCTAACTTAATCGACCTAACCTTTTTCAATTTTATTAATGCTAACTTAGTCGATATTAACCTCTACTTTATAGTTTGCGATTTAAAAAAATACAATATACAACTTGTTTATAATTCGTCACTATTGGTCACTTAATTTACGCATACATATCATATTCCGACACCATTGCTTAATAAATACATTTTAACATACGTGGACCGCCACCTGCTAATATAAATGGTATTTCGTCCAACTTCCCATATTTGCGGACTTCTTTTTATGAACCACGGATATCTACGCCTGTGTCTTTCGCCATCGGGACGTTACAGTATATTTCAATGGAGTCATTGCTATACCACACACAATATATTTTAATGTCTCATACGTAACGTAGGATAGATCCTATACTTTACATTGGTTGACATTAGCAATCCCGATGCTAACAATTTCCAATGTTCGATTTGATTATCTGGTAATTTACATTCGTCGATTACACACGAGTTTTGCCTTGCTTACCTGCCGTGCTTCTTCAACATTTATCAATCTCCTCATACATTCACGCGGGTTTCGGAGACTTCTAACTCCCCTATCAGTCAGAACACGAAATGTAATAATGTTACCAACTAAATTTAAAACTAGAATTCGTTATTAATACGTTATAAACTAATCTACAATAATTAAAGTGATACTCCACTAGACTGTTCATTTTCATTGTTTTTATGGTTGGCAGCGGTTCTATAAAAAAAAATATTTTTAACGGTTTCTTGTAAAGTGCGCATGCGCATTTGTAAAGAAATCCTCATTGTTACCGGTGAGATGTAGGATTTCTTTAAATTTTAATTTTGTTTCCCCCTGTGTTGTCTCGTTCATCGGCGTGGGGTTCTCTACAAGACACTTATCTTTACCACGCTGGAATCGTATGTTTATCGATCCTTAAAATACCAAAACTCTTGCAATGTTTAAGAACTGCCTGACTTTATCATTGTATTGTTTAGATCACGCAAATTATTTAGAATAATAATAATCATAATTATGTTGTTTTAATTAATATGTATTAATGTGTATTTAAATCGCGGGAAAATCAAATTAAAACCAACAAAATTTCATTGTTTAATAAGACACTAAATATGACCTTGTACATTGCAAGTTGAAAGAGCTTTCGAAAAAAACGCGTAACTGTTATTTAAATACCTATTACAGATACACACTCATATGGCAACATTTTCATATATTTTAATGACTGTCACAGTTAGCATATTTTTGCTGAAGCTAAATTTCCTGCACGTGTACATCAATATGTGCGTCTACATTTCCTGAACACATTGAACTAAAACAGTTTAATGTGTCGGCATTTAAAGTTAATCTTGGAACTAATAACCAACTTGTTTCCATGCTTCCGATAGATTACTCTCAATACCTTAACGCCAACTTTCCGCTAAGTATTCCAAGACTTGGAAACAAATCGCTGGCTTCACTACAAGTACGGTGCTCAGTGGCACGTATCAAAAGCGATACGTTAGGTTAAGAACATTGTTCGAGGCGTACGGATAAACAGTGGAAGTAAATTTCACTTATTTCCATTTTTTTTTACGGAAAGAGCAGATTATATAGACTGCTTAACCTGTAGGGGACTGGGCGGGAATATATATAATATATATGACATGTACGTAAACTTCAATACAATTCTGTAAAGGGTATGAAGTCTACTGAATCGGGATTTGTCCACCTTAGTATTATTATTAAAAAGTTTCTTGTTCATTGATTTATGTATGCCTTAGATTATTATTAAAATGTGAGATATCTTATTGAAAATAAATTCGTAATGATTTTCCAAAATCATAAATTGCCTTTGTTTTTTTTTACACATATGTCTTCTTATGAATTTTTCTCAAATACTTTTCCACGAGTACCTACAATTGACAGTCATAATCTTCAATTCTTCACAATTAGATTGTCAACAAATATATCCTAGACTCTTTACAAATATGACAAAACATATTTTCAGAATGCTGGACTGCTCTCTTGCACCCTACCAGAATCTTTTGGGTGACAAAGAACCATCTATATTCAACTTGGATTTGACTTTCCGTCTCATAACCGAGAAAATAAAAGAACTGGTTCAGATCGCATATTATTACGTAAGTAGATGACCTTTGGATTTGAATATGAAGAAACACCATTTTCATATTACTATGTAGTAGACAGAATGAAGGAAATCATCAAAAGGAAGCTTGCACACGTCGTGTGTTCATAATCATCATCACGGCGTGTTAAGTCTGCCAGCCCGCACTTGGTTAGCGTAGCAGACTATGGACTTAACCCTCTCATTCTGAGAGGAGACCAGTATTCTAACAGTGAAATAATAAAAATGGTTGAGATAAAAAATGGCAAAAACAGGGCTATGGTGTCTCGCTGAAGTTAGGGATAAAAATCTTCATTTTGCAGGTACAAGGAAGTTCCTATGGCCTTATGCATAATGAGGTTTTGTAAAATCTGGAGGGATTTAAATGTTCTAATATCTGCAAAGACCACACTGCCATAGGTCAGCAGTCTTGTTGTCTGTCGTGTCTAAGTTGATAAATTTCTACATAGAAAAATATTTAATTTTGAATGAATCGTGAGAAACTTGGCAAAAGGTTTTTTCATTTAATTTTGCTTTTCGTAAAAAAGTTCCATAATGTAAATACTCGAATGGTAATGTTATGGTAGGAAAAGTAATGACATTTAAATGAAATATTGGAATATTTAAAGTAATTTAAAAAGTTACATTAAATTAATTTTGTAAGAACTAATAAATAATTTAAAAATTTTAAAAACAATTTTATTGACGAAAAATACATAATACTGCGTTTTAATTTTATCAATGCGACGATTAGCGTGCACTGAACAGCTAATTATCTAGTTTACGTCTATTCTCACTACGAAATTCTACACTTTCAAATATACCACTAGCGCCATCTATTATTGAGCATATAAAACTTTCAACACAACGCAACCATACCGCCGTAACTATTACGTAACACTTATAGGCATTTATTTCTCCCCGTTTCCCCAGGAGCGCCAAGTACAAAGAAAGAAGGACAGCACCAAGACCTCCCGCTTAAAATGTTATACGGTCCGTCATGATGAAATCCACTATTTCGTGCCACGACCCATCAGCTTATTAGTGCCAGCTGATCCATGTCCCTCGTAAGTACTGGCGGTTATTTTAGGGTGACGTCTTTTCACACCGAAAAAACATATTCATCATAGTTTGTTACAAAACTGAAAAGCATTTCATGTATTTATTGCCAGTACTGTTGCGGAAAATGTATAGTATCCCCCTCCCCACATTTCATGACTACAATACAAGCTGTTCCGGTGAATATAACTTTTCCTTTCAAAGATATTTCAAATCATAATTTTTATATTCAGTTGCGTTGAAGCCCGCTGGCTGTCCCGCGTAACTGACGCTGTAGAGACTCCATTTGACAAAGCCATGGCGCTGAAAGCGGTTTCTGAGCTAACAGAAGACCCTGCATATGAACGAAGCGATCGCATTCATCCTTTGACAGACTGCAGAGTACCTCAGAGCAGAATTATACTCGCCCGTCGATATATGCAGTACTGAAGCCGAACAGCTAATCAAATGTTTTGCTATAAATAATTTATTTAACAAACGTATTGTTAATATTATTGACAAATAAATCATTCTTTGTTTGAAAGTTAACCGAATTATTTTGATTGTTACTAGTAACGTCACAAAATCGTGCCTGTATTGCCACGGCATTATTCCCAAAATTGCTTTTTTTTTAAATTAGAATAATATCCAATTACTTTACCTCACCTTTTATCTAATGAAACACCCGTGGAAAAACGTTTTGTCCAATTTTAAATTCGTTTATCAGTGAGGTATTATTAATAAAATGTTTAAAAAAAAATACAAAAGTGCGCTTAATCTGCCGAATTGGCGCACATATAAAATTTAGTTTTTTCCTTTCTATTATTGGTCTATTCTAATATAAAAATAACAAAACCGATCCTGTTAGACGTTTAAATATATAATAACAAATTGCATTTTTGATTTTAAATAAATATATAAGTAAATATTGTGTCGGCCTACGCTCGTTTTCTTTTTAACGTATTTTTCGCGGTTTAAACATTGTTGCATATAGTATTAGGAGTTATATTGAATTCGTTTAGGTTATTTAAGTGAAGTTTTATTTCTTTTCGTTTTTATTGTACTTTTATTTGTCCTTTTTACTTTATTTTCTTTTTATTGGATTTTGAAAATTGCTATGCGATACAGGTATAGATTTATCGAATATGTATAGGTATAGTTGGCTACATTTTTTAACAAGTAAGAAGTCGTAACGGTTTGGCTTAAGAGCGTTGTATTTAAGCATAAATTGCTTAACCATAAACTAAGCTCAGAGGTAATAGAGGTATCGCAGCCCTTTTAATAATATTCCGAGTGGACATAAATTTTTCTAAAGGACAAAGCAAATTGGATTTGCGATTTATGGCCCACCTGTATTGAAGGTCAAGCTAAAGTGCAAGGTCCAAGGGGACAGCGAGGTCTCTGTCTGTCATGAACACTCACCCAGACTTTAATTATTATGTTTTTATATACACAGAAAATTATAAGGCAGTGATAGCCTAGTAGTTTGAAATTCGACCTCTCACTCCGGGAGACCGGGTTCAAATCCTAGCGCGCACCTCTTA
>DWJK01006784.1:0-10250 GCA_018248815.1 Croniades pieria auraria | reverse complement strand
CAAAAACAGCCAACTGACAGCACTCCACGCGCGGCACCTGCTGCTGCTCACCCCCAAGTTGCGCGTAACACCGCTTCAAACACTATTTTAGATATTTACACAAATTATATGTAAACCCGTACCTTATCACCGCTTACTTTCAATTTTTATTATTTTGAAGGACAATTCTAACATTTATTTAATTTTATTTTACATGTACAGCTGTTATTATAAGCGTATGTAATTGTTGACGAGAGAGTAAAATGTCTGATCCCGAAGCTGTTCTACGCCTCGCTCGAGTTTACATATAATTAAGTGGGTAGTCGGAAAAAGAAAACCATTTGGTTACAAGGGCGTGAGTAGCTCGATTGTTCTCGGAAGACGTCTTCTACTGACACTCTCTTGACCTAATTGAATATAATGGCATGTTATTCATCAGTGCGATCCAGCACGAAGTCTTACAAAAACAAATGAAGTGGCGCGGCGGCTCCAAAGACGCCCGGCGCTCGATACACTCCACGCGCTCGCCATGCCCTCTAATAGGTTGAATTTCATTTTGTAACAGTTACATGTCATTAATTTAACAGCGCTATTAAACAACGAGCCCTTATATACGGTGCACCAATAGAATGGCCGATTGTCTGAAAGATATCTCCATGTTTACTTTACTCCTATTTTCGATTTTATGCATTGTAAGCTTTACGTTAGAGCCGTTTCACCATTTATTTCTATTTTTAAAACTTTTGTCTGCTTCGTTGGTCAAGTGCTTGCAAAGTGTGACAGCTGATCGGGTGCTACTGAATTTTCTAACTTGGATTTTCTAGCTTACATTTTCTTGTAGAAATTTCTAGTCGTGCTTCGGAATCTGGATCCGTGCCCGATGGCAGTAGACTCATCGCCTATTCCATGAAGCGAAAAACGCAACTAGTGAAACGTGGAAGTGTACTACACTTCTTTGCTACTACACTACTACACCCCTTTGGAAATCACATTTATATTAAAAATTCACTTTACTGGCACACTAACATTAACGGTACTAAAGTCACAACATTTCACACATACACACACACACGGATATTAGATCAAAACCTGACACACGTACAAAATATTACTTTCTATTTTGTTTTGCTGTATAAAGAGTAGATAGACACGAATATGCCAGTATAATGTACGCGTGAGTCATGATAAAGCAGTTGCTAATTGTGCAGTTTCATTAGAAGCGCTCGGAGAGCTATCGGCGGACGTATAACGGCCACCTTACGTAATGACTATTTAATTGTGGGTCAACATACTCTAAACACGTAGTCAACGTGTTTTGTTTGTGTTACGATTACATACACGCCATCGGCTACCCTTGAACTGGAACAAACATCTATATTTAGAGCAACTTAGATGGTTCGTGTTATCTTTTTTAGGTATCCGCGTCCAGCGCGCTGCACATGCACAATACTCGTCACCACACTCGGCAATATCGCGCCGTGATTGATACAGAGCACGGCAACAGTGCAACTTGTGACTCGGTATTAATGTCCGACACGAGATACATGTATTTGTAAAAATTGACAGAGCTTCTAAATAAAACTGATTTAAATACGAGTATTTGAAGAATCTGTTGACTAGAGGACTACGTTGAAGCCGACGTGTGTTGTTGCACAGGAGTGCGCCGCGGACGTGCAGAAGTTCTTAAAGTTGTAACAGGCGAGCGTCGATGTATAACGAAGAGTAGCAGTATGTTCATGAATCAAATTGTGAACAGGCTGAAAAATAAGTAAAATGTGGTACCGGTCGGGGCGCGTCCACTCGCTTCGTTTTCGAGGCAGCTGGTGTCGGGTATGTCGCGGTCATTTACATAGCAACGATAAGCGCGCTATATTTAGCGTGCACGGAGATGCGCTCTGCGTTCGCTTTGCGTCGCACCTCGCCGAAACCTACGCGCTGCTATTCTCTCTTCAACCCCCAACCCTCCAACAATCTTGTCACAATCAAACAGCGAATGCCGATGTCGCTTGTTATAACACAACACTCATGTTGCTTTCATCGCAACAAATTTTACTGATGATATTAAATGCTATCTGTAGTGGGAGTCATGCTGCACATCAGGATTACAATTTCTTAAGGATTTACTGCAGTGTTTCGATTACCAATTTATTACACGATTTTATTGTTTCTAGAAATATATATCGTTTATTACTTATGGCCAGTCATTTGAAGATACTTTTGTATGACCAAGATTAAAAGTAAGACCGAAGGCCGAATTCGGCGAGCGCGGTAAACAAAAAATGTGCACCGGAAATTCCTGTGCCTCCAGCGTGGTCGGATCAGGTTGGAGAATTGTTTTATACACGAACTGAATGGTATCCATACAAATATCAAATGTTGGTTAATATTTTTGCAAATTTGTACCATTTGTGCGATCGTACAATTTGGAGAATTCATATTGGGGGGCCAACTTGACTAACAGCGTAACTATTAGACATCAACGCATCAATTTGGCTCTAACAAACAACGCCGGTCCATGAACGTGCCTGAGCCGTAAGCGACGTTTTGTTAAAATCCTGCAATATCTTAACAAAGCTATTTTCTACGGTACTTCAATAAAGTGAAGTGAACGCTTTGTTAAAGTTGTAACGAAGCGACAGTTAACGTTAACGAGAAAAGTAGCAGATAAATTGTATGTCGTCCTCGTAAGTAGTCTGTCTGCGAGACTGGCCCGATGCATTATCTGAAGCACTGGAGCGATAAAAACGAACAAAGAACAATGTCAGCCGACGTTCGAATTCCCTTTCGCACGAAATGGGTCCGCTTGGATAACGAGATATTAATTTCTGCGCTCAATTAACTTCATTTTAAATAACGCGAGTATTATGAATATAATATGATGGTGCATTAGATAATGATGAAAATTGTAATAGTGTCATGGTGGTTTTGCCTAGTACACGGCGGGTAGAACGATGGATGTACGTGAATGTGCACGCAGAATGCTCAATAGAATGCAAAAGCTGTAGCATAACATTGCACGACGTCGGCAGATGTTGGAACGAAATGGGCTGCTCATCTGTCCCGGTGCAGGTATAGCCCTTAATTTTTAAACCAACATGTGACTACAATTAACTAAAACTACCTGCTTTGTGCGAATTTCAAATGAGTAGGTAAGTACGTATTATTGGCCTAATGATTATTGATTTTTTTATAATAATTATATTAACTTTGACATAATTTTTTATATTAATTATCAAGTATTAGTAATCAATTATTAATTTTTTATATTAATTACTATAGATTTTTTATAATAATTTAGTAAATTTTATTACGATAACATGACGGTAGTTGAAAAATACTTACCAGGCTTTAACTCGAATAAGGACTTCACCTTCGCCCACAGAAGGTTCTGGTTTCTTCAAAATTTTTACTGTCTTTAGTCCACCGAAGCCGGTGAGGACAACGGCGCGCATTTCTTTGGGCGGCGGGGTCTCCTTTTCCTTTTCTTCGGTAGCCTTCTCGGGTGTCTCCTCGGGCGGAGTCTCAGTGGTTCCATTCTCAGTGGGGGTCTTCTCGGGCGCAGCGGCAGCCGGGGTTTCCGTGCTCTCCGTCATGTCTGTAGAGTGCGGTGGGCGAGCGAAGCGATACGGCTAACAGACGCGGTGCGAATGAGATGAGCTCGGGCGAATGATTCAGAAACTCGGAAGCCGGCCGGCGAAACGACGCGTCGCAGAACGAATGAGTGGAGGGAAGGGAGAAGCGCGCGCAGCGAGGGTGCCGGGGCGCGGCGCGACCCGGGGGAGAGCGGGGGGTGGCGGGCGCGGGCGAAGGGGGCGACGAACAGGTGGCCGCTGCTGCCGCCGCACGCCGGCCGGTTCTCCGCGCCTCCCACCCCGCCCGATATTGCACTACACAGGACCTGGATTAACTTTATTACGTCGTAGTCAATATAAAAATCTCCTTTCTCCAATAGCTTCTAGCCATCAGTTTTTGAATCACCGAATTATAGTTTCTTAAGTACCTTCCACTCACTCCGAACGTGACTTGGCAACGACGCCGACGTGATGTATTTGCCAAAGAAATCGATAGGCCTCCGTGTACCGACAGCTTGTTTGTAATGTTTGAATTAACAGCGAATACATTCCGCATTTCAGGGTTATGTACGATAGTTATGAAAATACCGAATAGTACAATGATCTATTTAGTTTTATAATTTCAATTACATCTATATATAACTAGTACTTATTATGATTTCATTATGATTATATACTTAGTATGATTTCATTATGCATCAGAGCATCTGGCCTTCTCGGCTTCTGTTTTGTCGATAACATAGGCATTGATTACTGTATTGTTTGTTCAATACGACTGAGATTGTGAGCTATCAACACTTACATAAGTAAAAAAATAAATTACGTAGGTACTCGTACATATATGTTAGTTTATTAAAACACAGCTTCTCGGGAACCTCTTAATTCTGCACTTCGGCTAAATTATTGTGGGGAGTATAGAGGATAAATTGTGGCAATAAACTAACAATACTCTTTTAATCTTACGTTTTATTCAAATCCAATCATCTCATTAAATGATACCATCGGGGTCCATTATGCGGGACTGTGCTCACAGCAGTCAACCGATCAACTCTGTTTAGAGGACATGGCGGCAATAAGCTTCCACTGAAAATATCTTATATAAAAAAAGTATTCCAGGATTTATTTTGAAGTTCATGAAATAGTTCCCGCTCCCGCTCCAGGAACACTACACGATATGTTAAACTACACTCGTATTCGTGTTTAATTTCTTATTGGCAATGATACAATTTCAAAAGTTGCTTTGTTCAAAATAAAAGCCCAATATTACGCCAATTAAGTGCATGTATTTGTAATAGTTATATCTGAATGTCGTGCTCGAATTCTACGTAACACGTAGTCAGACATACAGGTGTATTTGAAGTTTCGTATATTTCTTATTTTGCTAGCTCACCTACTCGATCTACGTTCCACAGCTCAGTGTATCGATAAATTCGCGCAAGTTATCAGTATTATGTCATTGTCATTGACTTCTTAAATATATCCGCATGTTATTCTGTCGTCGAAACTGTATTAGTGTGCAGTTTCCATTACAAATTTACAGTACTACAGACATTACAAAGCACTAATATTCTGAACTACATATTTTTAAATACATATATAGATACATACGTAGGTCATTAGCTTTCCGGTTATTATAACGTAAGCCCTCTTCAGGCCTGCTCTGGGATTAGATGGCTATGTATGGAGATGTCGCAAGGTTTTAATTTGTATATTTATTATTGCCAGCTAATTTTACTTCGTACTTCCAGCAGCTGTCTCATATCTCCTGAACGATAAGATATTTTTTTAAACTGCAATCTCTAGGGGGTGCTAATCGAACGTGAAAAATTGGTAAATATAAAATTAAATGTACCAGATGTGATTAGACAGATCCACTGTTTAATATCGTGCGGAAGGAACCAGCCCGTGCCCCGTTGTTCATTTCTGTGATACTTCCTCTCCGACGATTTGTAGATAATTCTGAATAAAGTAAATCACAATGTCTTATGTTCAAAAAAGGCTGATAAAACTAGAACTCAAAATATATCGGAACAAAACGTGTAAATGACAATAACCTAGTAACCTGGTAGGACATATAGAGCACCTCGCGAACACCTGCTGTGAACGTGAAAATGCAGCGTGCAGGTGCAGCGCTCCACCTTGACATCAACACAGATTGAGACAGATGTAACATCAGGAAGTTTGCGCAAATTTGAAATACAAATTTATTTATTATTTTCAAAATTATGCATCGCATTTTCGTCGTAAGTAGTTATCCTAAAGCACACCTCACCATGCGGCTCAATTGGAACAAATGATAATAATTGGATATCAATTATTAATAAAACTATGCTGCATGACGAATTGAAGAATGTAAAATAGGCAAAAGTCTGCCAGATTCGTTGTATCTGGAAATCCTTGGTCAACCCTCTAGAGAAATAGGTTTGAGAATTTGTATGTTTAGGTTCATTTCAAAAAGAAGTTGTTCTCCAAGGTAAATGCTACAAATTCCGTAAACAACTACTTCAGCAGTCACTAAATTATTATATTATAACATGCGATCAGTATTGGGACTCGGCACGCATTATGTTTTACAATTACTTAGTTGTGTCTGTCTGTCAAACTATACCTAGTCCACCTATACTTCAAAATACAGAATATGGCTTCAATTTGCATTGTTGATATTTTCGTTGTTAATTACTATTTTCGCCTATGCGATTCTTACATATCATTAACCTTCGTTTGTTAATACATTCAAACCTATCCAAACCAATCACGCGGCATTATGACCAGTCTGTTAATCAAGATGGCAGAACTTTACACCTCCGTCAAAATATACCGAATACTAGCTAGCTTAACGAACCTTAAAGTTAACATCAGCTTCTTATTTTTAATTAGCATTAAATAAAACCGCATATAATAAGAGCACGTTACAACCAAAAGTAATTGATCTTTAATGTTTTTAAATATCATTGTTGACGGTTTGACCGACCGTATCGTCAATTACTTCCTGTTTTAATTAAGCCCTCAATGCAATATCGTAATGTTTTTAGGGGGTATATGAAAATTTCCTCTTAGCTACCTTTTTAATTAAAATGTACGAGATTTAAAGTTAGTTAAAAACCTTCAGCAATCGCAATGATTTACGATTCATGACATTTTTGAGCTCTTTCATATGTAGATTTTGTTTATCACTTCGCAACTATACGATTTGGGTTAATGTACTACGACCCAGTTCTTGTACAGATCTCGCAGGCAATTGGCACTTTACAATGAATTACTAGAACAATTGGGGAAATGTCTGCTAAGGAAAACATTTGGCAGACGAAAGCAGAGGCCGTGTCCAACAGCGACACTCACAAATCATACAGAATTGTACTATCGTATATGTGTTTCTCTTCTGTAATGATCGATATCCACTAAGAGTATACATCCAATAACCCTAGTGAAAAGCTTATCAAGGAGCTGAGACTAATAGTAGACATGTGATATTAACAGTGTTATTTCATTACTTCCTCGTGTTCTCAAATTTCTTTTTAATAAATAAGACAAACGAAATGTGTATTACATCAAATGAATATCATTTTGTCTTACTTCTAAGACAATTACGTTTAATTAAAAATAATAAATAATTGAGAAATAATTTCACAGAATATGTAATCTAACAGGATAATTACCTAATATTTTACTTTACGTGTTGTTCGTACTTTAAAATACGTGTTCAAGTAATAAGTAGTAGCCTGAAGAAAAAAAAACGTTACGATTTTCTTATCGAATTTCCTCAGCGTAATTAGATTGGCCTGGCTCGTGTAGCCTTGAGGCTGAGTCGGTGCGTCCTGAATAAATTATAATAAATAAGTAATTTCCAGTTGTTTATTTCGTTTTAAAGGAATAAAACGCGAACGTTAATATTTAACAGTAACATTTTATTAAGAACTATGTTTTACATTAATTAGTTTCAGTCTAACATTTGCTATTTATATACATATAATAAAACACGTCTACTGATTCTAAAAGGTACAATAAAACCACTGTTATTGTATCTAGTTGTTACTTTTTGTGTTCGTCATTTACATCGTTATAAAATTGAAGTCTATCGTCGAAGTCGTCGTCGATATAGTAGTTGTCGTCGAAGTCGTCCATCTCCTTGTCGTCGTCGTAGCCAACGTCGTCCTGTATCTCGGCCTTCTGTTCGTGGGCCACTCGAAGATCTTGGCGAGATTTACGTTCTTGCCTCGCGAGTTTGTTTTGTAGGATCTACAACGAAAATAACATCATAAACAACAGTAGATGCCATCGACAGGCCAAAAGTGAAAATTAAAGAGATTGATGAACGTAGAAGAATCACGTCTGCTCTATACGATGGAGACATTTGTCTCTACGTGCTCGTTACCTACTCCCTGAAGTACCTAATTATTGCCCGACTTTAAAAATAACAATAACTGTAATACATTTTAGTCCTAATTGAAAATTGTAAAAACAAAAAATACCCAATAATTGTTTACTTTTCAGTCCTTTTGTTTTTTTCAAATATTTCTCTTTAAAGTCGGTTTTTTTGTTGTTACAATTTTTGTTTATATCATTCCGCTTTCAGCTACAAGTCTCGTCTCACAAGGAGCTAATCTTCCACGCTCGCCTAGTGCGTATTTATCGACTACACTATGCTCTGCTAGTCGTTTGTAATTTACAACTTAATCAAATCTCCGATGATAAAAATATGTTAGCATACTCCGTAACGAGGAATTTAATGAATACATCACAAATCATTAAAGATATTTATATTTAATTTAGCCACGAGTACTAGGCGGCGGGAGGTGGCTAGCCGTGCACAGAAGAGCGATCGCTATATTGCATTACTATGCAAATTCAAATTTACGACCAGTGCGTCTAAGACACATATTGGAATAGCGAACATTCTGCCCAACCTATGAATAGTCCACAATTGGATTTCATAATGCTGAGGTTCCATGAGTGATTTTTATTAAAAACGTCTCTTCTCTATTGGATGGAAAACATGTCAAAGTGAAGAAAAATGCCGGTAATTGTTATCTGTTTATACGGTTGCAATCACATATTTTGCTTAAAAACCTGTAGAGTACCCTTTGTAAGAGGTGTGAAGCTCCATCTTAGAAGCTCAAGCCAACCTCACCTGGCCATGGTGAACCTTTAAATACAACAAACGAGACTCTGGCGACGAGCTGATCGAGGTATACACAGCCTACTTAAGCACGGCTAAAAGTCCTGACCACATACAGGCAGCGACACAAACGGTACGAGAGGCTATGCTCTGCTTTCCCCAACCTGGAAGGCCAGCTTGAGAATTATGGATAACAACCTCTTTGGGCAGGTCTGCGTACAGCAACGGACTAAGGCAGGCTGACGATGACGAGATTCCCCTTCAATCACAGGTTAATAGAAATCATATTGAAGTCAAAAAAATACATTTCAGCTTTATACATATTTTTATTGAGATTTGCTTGGCTGAGTCGTTTTGTGTACGTTTATTTCGACCTCGATTGAAATGAAATCTTAGCATGTTTACATGACCTCAAGGTCCTCGGACTGCGCTTGCACTCCGCTACAAATATAGTCTCCGCAACAATATTATTACACGTAATTTAGTGCCTCTACTTATCACCGCATTGTTGTTATTTTCCAATGACAGCGCCTATATTTTGTATAATCAATTTGTTAATAAATAATTTATTATTTATACAAAACAATACACTATTATGTTGTTGCCTAGCACGTAAAAACCCTTGACGTGCCTAAAGTGGTTTCAGTATTTAACGCAATAATGTAGTAATAGTCGACACTTGTAACATTCGTATGATGACACACGACACTGTGATGTACATGTGTGTCTTGCACGTGTAAACATCATCACTTTAGGTCAAGCAAAAATAAATTTGTGCACGTAATGTTATACAAAAATAATAGATTAGACATGTCAACAAGTCGCATATTTATAGATGTCTAAATCCGTAAATAACATAATAAAAGCGTATAGAAGCGTATATATAAGCATATAGAAGCGAATAGAAGCGTACTGACAATAAACATTTATTTTTTTCTTTATCGGCGCTTTTATCCTTTCACCATTGGACACGGATCCCCTCTTCTCCTCTCAAAATGAGAAGGATTAAAGCCATAGTCTACCACGCTGGCCAAGTGCTGGTTGGCGGTTTCTACACGAAATAAAGAACTTAAGAGATAACTATAAAGTGTGCATGTTTCCGCACGACGCTTGCGTTCATCATGACAACGAGTGATAGGTAATATTAAAACGCATTTTTTTTATAAATGCCCACCATGACTCGAGAACCCCCGAATGGGAGGCTGATTTCTGGGGCACTAGGTTTTCACTCATTAGGGTAGTTATAGTTATTGGAATGGAATTCTTTAATTTATTCCAACCCCAAGAGTGTTGAGGAAGGTACTGCAAGTGTATGGGAAATATGAGGATTTCCGCACGAACCAAATCAAAGATAACAGCTGATACCACAAGTTATGTTACTAGAGCAGGCTATTTTGTTTACTTCGGCGAGGTATGTACTGAAATAATTATGTCAGACTAGCTGTGCCCGCGACTTCGTACGCGTAGATTTCGTAAGTTTTGAAAAAATATATTGACATAGCTTCTTTATTTGTTAACCGATTTAAATGAAAAAAAAACACAAAATGTTAAGTGAAGCCCATCACAATATAATCCTGAAAACT
>DWJK01006783.1:0-10251 GCA_018248815.1 Croniades pieria auraria | reverse complement strand
TCTGTTCAGTGATCGCGCGCTGTCTGCGAACTCTAATTACCAGTAGTTTACACGTGTATTTATCTGAAATTCTGCCGATTAATGTTCTTATTAGGACGTTTATTCGTGTCTTCGCACACTTCTCCGACTGTATAATATCTGTATAAGTGTTGGTTACTTAACTATTTTACCCACTCCACCTAAAATAAATGCTACGATGTGAGCACTGCTTTATATATCGTAACATAAATAGTTTATTCATAAATGCAGTTATAGAATGATAAAGTTATCGGCATTATTCATTTTAAAAAAATATTTGGAAATAAATGAGCAATATATTAGCAATTATTTAAATTATTATTTAATCAATTGGAATCTTGCTTTTTTATCAGTTATCTTATGGCTATCTTGCTTTTTTATTTAATTATATAATTTTATTGCAAAAAATTTTATTCCATCGAATTAATTAATATAAAAAATTAATTAAATCTTTAATTGTTTAAATAAACAATACTTTTTATAACTCTATATGACTAGTAGGTATCAATTATAGTATCATTTTATAGAAATGGAATACCAGCCACATTCATAACGCCATTGGCGGATATGAGGTTGGATGTGAAATTTAGAAAGTTTTTATATACAACATATATTTATGATCATTCTCATGTTATGAACACTTGCCCGCACTGTTTACAATAACAAGGTATGAGTGTAAATACGGAATCACAATAAAGAATATAATTAATTGATCATGGAATAAAATATAATAAAATTAATTACAGGGAATCGTGTCTGTTACAGTTATAAGAGAAGTTGAAATATAAATGGTAAATCTTAAATAAGGTTATAAACGGTTCAGTTCCGAAAAAGTAGTTTAGATTTCATCCTCCTGCTGCATGGATTTGGGTTTAAATCTTGGCGCTGACAAAATAATGTCCGTTTTAAAAATTTAATAAGGACTTGCTGTAGATGTGATGGAAAACAGCGAGTACACTTGCAGACTATATATAAAGTTCTTTATGATATTCTTTGAGGCTTGCGGAGAGGAAATCCGTGGAAAAAACGGAACGACACTAGGATTGCTGAAGGATAATCTAAGATGTATTAAATCTTAAAAAAATATATGCAGTCAGAAGAATGCACATAAACATTATATCGAAACATTATATATATATTTTGTTATTATTATTAATTCTAACATCGTGTCGATATAAAAAAAGCCAACAGGAATGTTTTTTTATATCCCGCAGTTTCCAGATCAGGAATACCCGCGCTATAAAAAGGCGTTAAAAGGTTTCGAATGAAAAATGTAACGAAATATAAAAATAGGTAGGTTTTATTGATGGAGAGCAATTTCAATACTTTATTTTTATATATTTTTCTCCTTGATTTAAATTAGTAGAAATACGTACGACTTAAAAATATGCGCATCAACCTTAGTTTTGAAAAATTATTAAATATATCTGTATAACAACTCAATCGGAATGTTCTAAAGATGTAAAATTTTAATTCACGCGAGTCTTACCTGCGTAGTGCATTTGATCTATCTATAAGTTATGTCTATTAGACACAAACTAAGAGAAAAATTCATAAGTACATATGTACTATATACTTCAAGCAAAAAGACAACACAAGAAGACGTTTACTGGAATTACTTCCAGTCAAGTATACACTGTCATTTCCCAGTCTTCATACCCGGGGCCAGCGTGGGCGAGCAGAAATATCCAAGCCCACGCTGCCAAGTAAAAATTTTAAATAGACAATAGCAGTAAACAATGCTAGTGTCCAGTCCAGTATTGTGTGTAACAGATTTCGGGATAAAAACAAATTGTTACAGAAACATGTACGAACACATGTCATGTGTTATGACAGCCGGATAAATCTATGATAGAATTAGTATCTCTAAGAGCATGAAATGCTGATTGTTACGGCAGTTATGGTTACATCATGTCCGCCTCTCTTAATAATTAGAAAAGGACTCTGAGCCTTACTATATATCATATCTGAACGTATACATCCATATATCACGATGATGATGATATGAAAGTATATATTTGAAGGCCTATCAGAAATTAAGAACTTTATTAAAGAAGGATTTATCGTTTTAATTTTCTAACTCACCGATTATATCAGAACAGTGGTTTCTTCGCTTACGAGTGGTTATTATACATATTTACGTTTGTAATTAAACAATTTATTAAAATGAGTACGTAATTTAATATAACCCGATACACTATAAGCCCTATAACTGAGTGGAAGCGTCATTATCAAGTATTAAATCTATTTATTTCTGTATTCAATGTAATTTTAAATTATATTAAAATTTAAATACACAATGGACGCACTCTTTCTTAATTGGTGGCACACATCTGACTAAATGAAGGTGTTTATTTAAAATTAAAATTTTAACGTACTTGATGACGTAAAAATAAATATTAATTAGAAGTTAAAAAATGCAAATGCATCATTCAAATGAGCATTTATTTATTGAGTGTATTCCAAATGTGATTTTATTAATGCAGAAAGTAATTAATAGAATTATGCATAGAAAAAATGATGAGATACATACTTTGTTAATAATAGATACATTGTTAATAATGATTTATTTTTATGATACTAATTTAATAAAAAAAATGGAAGCCTATTATAATTGCAGTTATTCGTTTAAAAGCAATTACATGATTTAATTATCTGTTATCAAGATAATGTATTATTTATTTATTATAAATAATTACTTAATAACTAATTTTATGGACCATTATTATTATTTATTATATGGACCATTGTTTAGGTATAATTTATGTTTTTATTTTAATAATTAATATTAAAATTCATCTAATAAAGACCCATGTAAATTTATGGACGTTTAAATTTATTCTCGGGAGGATTTAATTATCACATCTTTTTTTTTTAAATGGAAAATGAACATAATGACTTCATTTAACTATTAGGATTATAAATTTTATTAAACATTTTTACTTGACGAAACTTGATGATTTGATATTATTAATTAAGTATTGTTTTAAGTTTTTATTTATTTATTGTTTTAAGAATACTAATTGAGGGATAATTTTTTTTATCCACAACATAATTTACACAATTTCTATATAAATTACGAAAAAGGAAATGGGTTCTGTCATGGCAGACAGATTATTAAATTACAATCTTTTAATGTCACTTATACTTTAATGTAATAGAAAGAATTGAATTATTTATTAATTTTATAATTAAACAATTAAATTTAAATGTCATATACATGTAATTTTTTTAATTAACTCATATCTACGAACATTACCATCATCAACCTAAGTCCACTGTGCGATAGAGTTATTTGATTGGTTACTCCCCATAATCCCCACGCTGGGCATACGGGTTGGAGATCACAGAGCACGCTGAATACTGAGATGGTACTGTAGATCTGTTTGATAAAAGCCACATAAATTTTAGTTTGCGCAGTTCGAAGTTACTGGCAATTGTTTATGCCATTTCCTTTCCAAATGCGGTATCGGGCATCTAAATTGTATTTCTGTATGCATTTATTCATGCAGTCATGCAGTCTTGTCCGTACAATTTATTTTGCATACATGAACGTCAAAACATATTGCAATGTCCGCTTAACGACTGTCGTGTTTAGACGACGGGCACAGCCGTACAACATGTTTTACGATCCACTAATATAATAATACGTATATACTCGTAAGTGCCATATGTGGCCATATTGGAAAATGTTGAGTTTTTATAGCCATTTTTTAAACCCCCTTTGGTTAGTGCCTCGGTTATTGCATTGGAGAATGTGGGTTCGAATCCCGAGCAGACCAGATATATGTACATATGTATAATGAGTCTATGTGATTCTCCTAAGTCTAGGTATGAAACCGTACACACAAAAATTAGGCTAGAAATTAATATATGTATCGGTTGTCTTGTTGCTATAGCATAGGAACTTTTTATGATTTTTTTCTGTGATTTTATGATTGGATTACTGTTTTAATATTTTGTTGAAAGAAGTGAGTGGTCAAGCATATCATTATTATTATTTTTATAGTTCAACATTAGCATTCCCTGAGTCGTGGGTGAGCTAGACAAACACAAAGACAAAAATACCAATTAAAGGAAAAATGATGGATAACAGATGTGCTCGACGAAATATGAGACTTGTTTCACTTACATATGCGTTTCATTCTTGCTACAGAAACACTATGTATGTAGACCAGCTAGGACCAGAGGGCTACGGCAGACTGTTGACATTTGTATTGAACCTCACATGTTAACGGAATTCCATTGGTAATTAATCATCATCATTATCATTATCAGACTATTTCCGTCCACTGCTGGACACAGGCCTCTCCAATAGCACGCTACTGAGCTCAATCTTCGGCTCGTCGCAACCAACTGCTGCCAGCCACTTTACGTATATCGTCACTCCACCTAGCTGGTAATTAATCAAAGTACGTTAAATATGTGCTGCAGCCTTATACTAAATTAGTACTAATTAGAAAAGAGCGTGTTTGCTACCAAACCAACTTCATTCTAGACGTCACTTTCACATCTGTCAACGGTGTTTATTAGTCATTTTGCGTTAGGCAGATGTCCTCATCAAGGTTGGTGCATAAGGAGCTTTAGTGTTATAAAGACAGCAAAAAATGCGTGTCGCATATCTTTTTGTGTTGTTATGCGAAACGTAGCATATTTTTTAATGTTCTGGTGTTTTACGATTGTTTTGTTCGTGACTTGTTTTTGGAACAAACAGCGATGCTAGATATGGTGTTGTTTTTACCCTTCAAATTCGTTGGAATGTTATAAAGAACCTGTTGTTAATTTTTTTTTTATGTACTGTTGTGACAATGAGATTGCTTACAAAAGCTAATGTTCGCTGTTATTGAGGGTAAGAATGTTTTGTTACTGATTTGGTCAAAATTAGTGTTCATGTTCTACTAAAAACATCTATCTATCCGATCGCTTTGAACATTTTCTACCAGCAATATTGTGAAAAAGTTATGGCGAATATTGACGTGATAGTTCTGGAATTTCTATCAAATATATTCCACTGTTGGAAACCGTTATAGTGGACAATGAGGGCAAGTTACCCAGTTTATGTAGTTGCAAGTCTGTTGCTGATTTTAACTGGTTTTGCAACACATTCAAATGCAATCTAATGATTACTTTTCTTATCTTATCTTAGATAATACTATCGGGTTGTGAATGTGAAGTCGTATCTTTTGTTAGGATAAGGAGTAGCTCACCAATGTTTAACGTCAAAGCCTTACTCTACCACACATTAACACTAAGTTTTGAATAAATACTTAAAAATGGTAGAGTCAAACACTGTCTCTTTTATTTAGCGACTAAATCGACATCTAGAGAATTACTACAGACAATAATAGTTAATTTACTAATATTGACTTTAATTATTATATTACTTTAATTATATTAATGGGTCGATTAAAAAAAAAAAAAAGATTGACTTTAAAAATAGGAAAAGATAAAGTGTTACTTATAATAATGATGATAAACAGGTTTGTATCTTGCAAGATCTTTATTCCGAAATTCAATATAAGCTCTATTCTATGTCAGTACTTAACAAGTCCAATATTCTCCGTCTAGAAATAGATACGAATGTTCTGGATTTTTTTTAGGGTTATTTGCTTTAATGACAGTACTTGGAATTGTGTACATATAGCTTTTTTATACTTTCGATATTATCAATGTCTTGTTCTATGGTTGTTGGTTCGAATTATTGCGCTGTCGTTTCTATCGCTGTATGAATTAGCGATGAGGCGTATCGAACCATTGTGCCATGAAATAATTGACATCGGCAAAACGATAAAATTGTATTGCTCTGACATTTCTATAGAGTGGCAACACCTAGCTGTACTTTGTTCGATTTAAGGCCAGTGCACTTATATCGGGTAACAACAATTCATTTAAAATTGTTAAAAAAAAAAATCAGATGGACGTGAGAAAAGAAATCCGTTTATATTTAAATGAATATAAATGATTCCCGTATGATGTTTCGCGCCTAATTTAATTCATTAATGCGTACCTAATATGAAAGAGCATCTTAGTAGCCAGTGTCCATTTTCAGAGTTCATGACACAAGTATATTCAGAACGATTTGAACTTTCAACGAAATCCATGTATTTTCAAACCGAGTAACTTTTTAAATTGTGATATTATTGTTTGACAAAGTGCAGATATAGTGACATCATTTCTGGTGGTTGGCGTCGTTAGTATAGGCATTTTATTTATATAATCATTATTAGCCTACACCCGTTCAATGCTGGACACAGGCCTCTTCAATAGCACGACACTGAGCTCGATATGCAGCTCTTCGTATCCAATCGCTGGCATGAATTTATTTATAACTTGTTCGTATAAATCATGACTAAATACTGAAATATCATCATCACCATCATCATCATCATCATCGGCCTATTTCAGTCCACTGCCTGGAAGAACCGATAACCGGTGGAGTAGGCGAGTTCTGGAGTGAAGAGCGCGGCTCGGCAAACGTAGTGTAGGACGCCCTCCGGCCCGATGGACGATGATCTGCGAAGGGCTCAGGGATCAGGCAGATGCTGGATGCGGCAAGCCGAGGACAGGGCGCGATGGCGCACTGAAATATGTATCGCTTTAAATTTACGTCATATTTGTTACAAATAAATTATCTTTTTTTGCCTCATTTTCATTCAAAGAGAATTCCCGCGACGACGCAGGTATTTCAGAGATCGCCAAATTACGTTTAAACTACGCGCGCTATCGAAGTGCAATTAGCGCAGAATTTGACATCAATGGAACCTGTTAGGGTTGCCACTAATAAAAACAATATATTATTAGTATGTTTTTATTATTATTACATCACCACGCCAGGTTTCTTATGGGAGGTGGAAAGTAAAGAGTGCCAAATATCGTCTACCCTTACAGTGTACAGGTATGTTTTTTTATAAGTTATTTAGTTTATAGTGAAATTACTCAGAATGTTTCCAAGTTTTTGCCATAGAAATGTATGCTACAAAATAAATATAGTCACAATCAATAATAAAGCTTAGTGGTGATAGAACTTTGTGTTTTGCGTTGGATATGTATCGAAAATGACAGAGTTATGAAAGTCTTAACAATATATTACTTACCGTAAAATCCTATTTTGTGAATCACTGAGCAATTTGTATGCGAACGGATCAAATTGATGCTTTTACTTAGTTTTCATTATTCCTAAATGTGCAGTAACTGCTTTGTACTAAGTACTGTTTTGTTACTTTGAACTAAATGGATAGCAAACGACGGGAAAGCGGGAGAACAATGTGGACAATATACATATCCTTAAAACATGATGTTCACTGTATATCTATACAAGATTTATTTCCATATTTAAGAACAACCCTATATTTCATCACAAGGCTAACTGACACACATACAGTCAAGAACTCATGAATCAAATTGCTATTAAATTGCTTACCATACAATTAAATGCACAATTACCAACTGAAATCGATACAAAATTTTTTAATTCGCTTAATATGACAATTACGGCATACCGCGGTACACCAATCGAAAAACCTCACTTCGAACCCGCTGTGCTAAATGTATACATGTGTACGTTAAAGACCGCTATTATCAAGTAAAATATAATTAATATTATTACAGCTTCACGCTCAGTCCTTTATGGAGTACGCAGAGAGTAAAAAGTGCCAAGTATCTCCCACCCTTACCGACCAGATGTGCTTTTTCCACATATATAACGTACGACAGTAGATTTAAATCCGCCGCGACTGTCAACCGCGGGTGCGTATTCACACTTATACCCTGTGAAACCCATAAAAAGCTACACAAAACTACCTTCCCTTTTAAAGTTTATCGAATTTAATACAACTGTTCGAGCTGTATTTAGGAGATTATGGACAAATATTTTATTCATAAAACGCACATAAAACTGTTACAATATGTCGTGCGCTTTTTGAACATTTTATCAATATTATGGTTTTATTCCTTTGTAACACCTTTAAGTAAGGATTACTTAGAGTTTAATGGCATTCATTTTCAGCGAACCTCGAATGATAAGAAAACATGTATAAGTGAGTAAATTATATATTTATATAGGCTTGTGAAATATTTCCAAGCGTGTATCCGCGTGGTGTTAGTCTTTAACTGCTCGCAATTAATAATTCGAGTTTGATTGGTACTGAAAATATTGTAAAATTTAACTTTTCGCTTTTAAATGTCGCGATGTTAACAAAATAGTCTAGAAATTAGTTTAAGTTATTACTATTGTGTTAGTTAAATGTCGAAACAATTTTTGTAAAGCTCTCATATACTTAAGAGTTTGTAAAAGTCAATATACTTACTAGCAATTTTTTTACATTTTTTGTGACTATCTTTAATTTACAATTGTATATTCAGTAAGCTACAACAATAAATAATAAAACCAAATTTAATAACGCGTATACGCTTCCACTTAGTAACTTAATGATAGAATCTCAACGAATCCATTATAGCTTCAGAACTCGACGCCTGATAACGATCGATTAGTTCCAGCTCGTGCGAAATATCGATTTTATCGTACTTTAATTAACCAAGATGAAGCAATTTAAGAAAAGTTAATAACAACCCCGACAAGGCGATATAATAAAATGCAAAACAAAATGGCCGTGTTCGGCTAACCAATAAATTTTCTTAAAATGTACATGACAAATTGAAGGAATTCCTTTACACTAATGAATATTAATCGATTTAGTGGCCATTGTTAAGGCCTGTGTACACATGTTCGGTGTGTGTTTACCGCTATTAGCAATGTGATTACTGGATAAGCTTAACTTTGCTTAGCGGTTAGTGAACCTGATTACTGAGCACAGGGCCGTGGGTTAGATTCCCACCCAGAACAAATACTTATGTGATAACATGATATGAACAAGTATTTCTTTAAAGTGTGGGTGTAAAAAAGTGTCTGTAGAATACATTTGTATTTTAAGTTATCTGTCGTTCGGTAAATAACACATGCTCTCTCGCTTTGGCATCAGACGACCGAGCGCCGTGTCCCAAGACAATAGTCATTAACTATATTATTTATGTATTTTTTATTGATAGTAAAATGACCGGATATAATCTCTGATGGTATTATCCACCAGTGAAACGTTGGTGACTGTAAAATATGCTGTTACATAGCGTCATAAAAATATATTAAATAGTATTCATAAAAAAAGACAAAGAGATAAATCCAGAGACAAATATTTAATTATATTATAGATGTAACTCGGATATTTATAAATACTTAGGACTTCATTTTATTATAAATTTCAGGGTAGACATATCCTTTTCTAACAATGCATATATATACATCACTCCTGTAATCTTTGGAGGGGTAGACAGAGGATCTTTATACATTGTATTTTACATTGGTACAGCTATCAAATCTTGCTCAAAGTACGATTCGCGGCGTACATTTGTATGTAACACTTCTTTAGACCTGCCTTCGATATATCGGACTTTGGGGATTGGCGATAATTGATGTAATTGGGGTTAAAAATGTAAAATATGGCTTTGAATCAAAACTTGTCCTACGGAATTCTACGTAGCTGTGTAGACTTTTAGGGACTTTTTGTACCGCAATATGAAAGCGATTAAGCGATGGCAGTGAATATCTCTCTCTGCCAACTGAATCATCATCATCGTCAGCCTCTGGATAGTCCACTGCTGGACCATAGGCTTCCCCTAATCGGCGCCATTTCTTCCGGCCCTGGGCCTTCCGAATCCAGTAACTTCCCGCTGTCTCCTTCAGGTCGTCAGAGTCCATCTGGTAGGAGGGCGACCAATTAGCCAACTAAATACCATATAAAATATGCAAGATATGATAGATTGTTTCAAGACATCGGTTTCATAGCTTTTGTCCGTAAGAACATTATAAAAAGGGTTATAAAGAGAGGGAAAAGAAGTGCAAGAAGAACTTTAAATAAAAGAAAATGCAACTATTACAATACATGTCTTGTCATTTCGACAAGTGGAAGTTTCTCTTCGTATCTAGAGAAGAGTCTTTTCTGATTTATGGTCTGTAACAGATGAATGTTTGTGTGTGTTTGTACACGTGATTATACGAGTATATGTAACAAACGTAACAAAAAAAACGTATCATCACGCCTGTTATCCCCGAAGAGGTAGGCAGAGGAGTGCAGAACACTCTCACGTTTCACCAGTTACGTTCACGTCCCACTATGGAATAGGTGCTGAGCCTATTGCCATGCACCGGGCACAAATACAATAGCAAGTGATATTTAAACT
>DWJK01006782.1:0-10251 GCA_018248815.1 Croniades pieria auraria | reverse complement strand
CGTATTATTATTATTATTATTGTAACCGTTTTACATACGTACATATCTTCACACCAAGTCCCTTACTGAATAGGCAGAGAGCACGGAGTGCAAAATATACCTATCCTTTCATACCTGCCGTGCTTCTTCCGCATTCGTTAATATCTTCATACATGCACGGCGGTTTCGGAGACTTCTAACTCCCCCATCAGTCAGAACACGACCTATTTGGTCGAGACAGGTGAGCCTGAGTTTTCCTTTGGCACCTGCGTCCATCAACATTCCTATAATAAATCTGCTTCATCATTCTTTCATCAAGCATTCCTTCAACATGTCCGATCCATCGGAGCATGCCCTTTCTCATTTTTACACCGATACTCTCTTTCATACAAAGCATCTTCCTTACATCTTCATTCTTTCATCTTCCGGTTTATACTATTTATTTATGGGTGCCCATTTATCCCATCAGCAGGTGAGGGTTTCGTTATATTCCCGCTAATAAATTAAGCCGTAACGAAGCGGGTGAAAACGATTAACGCGTTAGATATTCAGCCGCAGTCGGAAAGGCCCGAATAGGATTGTATTAACGTTTATCACATGCACACACGAAACAATTGTTCCATAATAAATTCTATATACATCTAAAAATGGACCTATGTATGAACATAGCTCTAGTGGTTAGTGATTAGCGAGCATCACTGATGAGCCGGGGTCGTGGGTTTGATTCGCATCCGGGTCGAAATTTTGTGTAATGAGTACATGTATTTGTTACATGTCTGGGTGTATGTTATATAGGTCATATCAGCTGTCTAGTTACCGTAACACAGGCTCTCCTTCAGATTCAGATAGCCAAGGGTGGAGAGAACCCAATGTTTATTTATTTATCAAAACAATGTATATACAACACAGATGAGGAAAGATTTCAGGCATAAATATCACAAGTTAGTAAATATCAAAGTATAGACGAATTTTGAATTGAAATCGGAGGCTGAGCATAGCGGAACGGACTTCAGCGGCCAACCAAGACGCTGTTGGAATGTCCGTTACATTCCCGAAATTCTGCAGACGACAGTACTGAATCATAACTATTCAATGTATCTATCATAGACAATAAATATATCATAATCAAAGTAAGAAGGGATTGATGAATGTGGAAGAAGCACAGCGGTCCTGTAAGGATTGATATATATAGCACTCCGTGCTCTCTGCCTGCCTAGTAAAGGACTTGGCGTGAAGATGTACGTGTATATTTGTGAAATGTGAATGATAAATGTGGAAGAAATACGTCAGGTTTGTGACAATAAAGATATATGGCGCTCGATGCTCTCTGCCTACACCGCAAGAATCTGGTGTGACGATATAATAATAATGTTGTAAGAAATTGTCTAATTTTATCTTGTCTGTATTAATAATTGACTAGAAATCCAATTACAATACGTCTATCCAATATCCATACGAAATCCATGTTAAGTAATTTTAAAAGCATAAAAAATTTCGGTCGTTTGTTCGTTGCTTCATCTTAAATATATTATTGATTTTTCATCTTGACTTCGATGTTGCTAGTCACAATAAATGCATTATAATTAATTGCACTTTAATCCTATTTCGTTAACTCGTTTATCGGTTAAACCAATTGCGATAAAACATTGACGAAGTGAAAAATTGGAATTCTTGTATCTGTCTCGTAATTTCCAGTCAAAAACATTAAAGGAGGGACAATTAGCTCATAGTTCTATCTGAATAACTTCATAATCACCACATTAAGACTTTTCTTATCATTATTAACATTATATCGTCACGCCAGATCCTAACTGGGTACGGCAGATACGTCTTAAACATTGCGAAGTGTACACGCGATAACAAATTTCATTTAAACGTATAAAAGACGAGGCTTTGTGTAACAAATACCTTTGTCTATTATCAAAGCTTTGATACCAGACTGCTCGTTTCAATACAAATTGCGGCCGGTTTGCGGCGACGGTGAACCGCAGCGATATCGTAATACTTCGCATTCCTATACAATATTCACTTGATTAAAAATGTAAGGGCTTAACTTACGTACGTTTTTCTGGATTGCCCGACTAGTTTCGGACCTGTACGAGGTCCTTCCTCATGAGCTCCCACCGTTTGCAGCAAGGTAGCGACGTCGAAACACTCGATCGGTCGACGTCGACCCGATACACTCGGTACCCGCTGCGCACCCCATAAGGTTCTGGCGTCATGATAATGATCAATATACTATAAAGCACGTTATGTCTGTAGATGTATCTTTGCCAACCGCATGAAGAACCTAAATAATTATACTAATATTAAGGATATATAGGATCTATCTGTAAGAATTAAGACATTTGGCATTCCGTATTCTCTACCTACCCCCGAGGTAACTGACGTGACGATATAATAATAATAACTATATAATAATGAGATAATTGACTTTCCATTTCTGGCTGGCTGAAAGAGACCTCATTAAAGGATAAGCAGCACCATTGGACATAACCTGTTTTTTATAATTTTTTTGTTTTCTCCGTGTGCCAAATTGTTAAATAACTAACATTAAAAAACATTCCCTTAAGTTCGACACAACACGGCCAACAACAACGCCCAACAAATTCAACGCGCGAACTCGCGTTAGTTTCGGTTATATTGCATGCGATATATACAAACATATACACAAACATACATACATATAAAATGGATTTATTGCCCTCTCGCACTCCCGACCTATCTCGCTTCCGTTATCCAATACACAATTGTTTCAATACGGAACATAAAATCCATTTTGTTTAATGTATAGCGTGTTAAAACATGCTGGAATTATGTCACACATGTAGTATGCTAATGTGAAAGAGATGTAATGGCTCAGTGGTTTATATTTCCGTCTTCCCCTAGGGGGAGAGGGGTGGGGGGGTTTAAAATCTGCCGCTTTATTGTGGTGTTAATAAGTTATATCAGTTTTCAGTTGTAATACTCGATGTAGGTGTGAAGGAAATCTCGTGAAGAATCTTATATTTCCCTTTATGTTCTTCATGAATATCTCGAAAAGTGATTAGTACGTTAGACGAAAATATAAATCTTTTTCTATCGAAAAGGAAGTCCTTTTCCAGCAGGAGTATGGTAAAATTGTCCGTGATGAGAAAGGCATTCTTGCTGATGAAGATGTAGATATATTTTAAATAAGGATGTAGACTTTAATAAGGTCTGCATGAAAGCACATATTCATGTACAATTCTGAACAGCCCATAGACAATTACAACGAAGAAGATTTAAAAGAATATTTTTAACAAGATTTAAATTAATGTATACTGCTGGATACGAAGAGCCGAAGATCGAGCTCAGTGGCACTCCATTGGAGGGGCCTATGTCCAGCAGTGGACGGGAGCAGGCTGAAGATCATGATGATACTCCTGGGTCGTTGGTAATAGATTCATAGAAATAACAGATATACTCTCAAACCATATCATATTGTGTAATCATTATAAGTCAATATCTCTATGTCAAGTCGTTTTCTCAAATCTCTATGATATTTGTACCATTCCCAATGTTTGCGCTGAAACTTCGCGCCTGCAACGAGAAATAAACTTTCAGTTCAGTTTTTATGTGGCACGATGTCTGACTTCCTGGAAATATGAGAAGGAGAGCGTTATTTAAAAGATTTATGGCGTCCAAGTTTTCCTTTTTGCGTTTCATTGTTTTCGCAACTAATGTGAATTATTTCTTGCAGCGAACACGTTACTTTGAGACGTCGCTTCCGGTTTCATTTACATATAACTGTTGAGAAATATTTATTCGCGTTATGGTAGACCGCAAAATATTCAGTAAACTTTATATTTATGACTGCCTCGTTGGTCTATTAATTGCGAGCACAATTGCTGAGTAAAGTCCTGGGTTAGATCGCTGGGTCGAGCAAAGTATTATTGGACTTTTCTAAATTATAATTCCCGGTTGCACGTGACGTCATCTTTATTTAGTTACAGAGAAAAAGAATATAGTCTGATTAATATATATCTACAAAAATATGTTCTTGGATTGGCTTGAAATATGTTCCTAAGTATTTTTAATTAATTACAAGTTCGAACTTTTATTGTATAAACCCTTGATTTACTAAAAGTAGACTCGTCCCCAATAGTGGACAAATACAAATGTCGACGGCGATAATAAAAGCTTTATAAAGTTATGAAGACGTTTTATTTAATAAAAAGGTGGAGACTGCATAATTTACTCCTATTATGTACACACACTCGTGTACCAGTACATATGTGCGTTTGTGGGCGCAAGTAATATACGTAACAAATAGCGTGGCGACGCGGACACTAATGTCGGTATCGATTCTCGCAGCTAACGCTACTAAATCATCTACCACCCCTTTGATATTTGCTTACTCTGATTTATACCCACGAACTTTATTTCATATACATAGATACACATATATTTGAAACACTTATCAACACATTTTACACACACATGTGTACACACAAACACGTATATACATATGTTAATCTGTGTGTGGGTGTGTGAGAGTACACATTTGGAAAGACCATTTAAAATATAAATAACACTGGAGTTTCAGTTCATTTCATTCCCAGACGCATTACGATCCATTTAAAGTGTTAAAATAGCCAAAAAAAAAATGGACTTTTAATATTATCAAACCTCGTATTATATCTTAGGAAAAGTGTAATTATTATCCCTGCTGTACGAAGTTGCAACATAATTCATTAATATTGTACCGTACACTAATCTAATAGGTTCAAGTCAAAACGGTTCGTTACAAATGATTTGATTAAGCGCCCGCCGACTCTCGTCGCAGGTGTCGCGTGCTTTGCAATTCAGTTCACGTACAACGTTCCCTGCTTACCGGAAACTTGCAGCGAAACAACTGCCAGTTTTAAATATTACAAGAAAACTGCTTCAACATGTTTGAATGCTCGAACTTATTTAAACGTCTGAATTATGTATTTCTATCTTTGAGGTCGTACAAGTGTAGACGACAGTAAGCGGCCGCACATACGCACAAATGTATAAACGCACTCACCCACGTATACTCGCACGCACGCACGCACGCACGTACACACGCATGCAGACAAAACGCACGCACGTATACGCAGATGCAAGTATCGCAATATACTCGTATAGCAACACTACTTGTCGACTTTGTATTTCATAGCTTTGATTTAGTCTATTAAATTTTGACATAACAAATTCCTTAAAGGAAGTGAAAACAACTGTTCTATTGTTGTAAACGTTGTAGGCAATTAGTGTCTCGTATTAAAACTAGTATATACCATACAATCGGGTTATCAAATATTTCATTGGGACACGATATAAAAATAAGTTATGGTTCGACAATAAAACAAAAGCCGGTATATATTCTTAACTATTATTTAAATATGGTACAAAGTTTCCGTATCTTGTGTTGTGTAAACCATGCCTTAATGTGGGAAAGTGGCAACTAAGAGCGCAACAGTGGCGCCACGGCTGCAAATGTAAACTGCTGACATGAATAAAACATATCAAGTTCGAACATCGATTCGCGAGCCCCAATAAAGCCACTAGCTTTGTTCACGCCGGTTAATATATTCAAATTTCAGAGTTGAACAATTAAATAAATAAATCAATTGGTACGTTTCTATATCGTTTTATTTTACTGTAGTATTTGTATATCATCTCTTCAAATCATCAGTCTGGATGTGTGCGTATTGTTTGGCAATAGGCTACCCAATGTTCTAAAGCGGGACATCTAAGATACCTGAGGAGTCGTGGGAGCGTAGTACACTCTTCTGGCTACTCTGATTAATCTGCATATCTAAACCAGTAATGTCGTGTTTCAATCACAGAATGAGACTTGAAAGTTGAAATATGAAGGATGGCGAGAAACGATGGCGCTACTTTATTCTTGTATAACACATTATATGGAACGGTTATATGTTATCAACACAAATACAGTCTTGTCATATGTTACATTTAAAAATACTATTTTTTTATATCAAACTAAATAAATTTAATTTAAATCTTTATTTTTCCCGCTATCGTAAAATATGTTCACTTAATTGAATATGTATTATCTGTTTTGAAATATAACATTACATTCCGACTTTGAGTCCGGCGGAAGTTGCTGGAAATTCAAAATGGCGACCGGACATATAGTTCGCATCGAAGCCAACAACGGATAAGTTTCAAATATGCAAAAATAAACAATTGAACAGTGGGAATATTTGAGAAGGATGCAAAGTCAGATGTTACTTCAACTCCAATTCAAAATACATTCGCTGTGGGTAATAGATATTAAATATTAGATACTTTAAGGAAACAAAACCGGAGGCTGTGAAAAATTTTACAAGAATTATACATAAGAGAAATTTGACATTTTTCATGATTTCTGTTTGCCCCGTGAAGGACATGTCGTGACGGTATAAACATATTAGGTATTTGCATTTTTGGGTTCGACACTCCTTCATACTAAATAAAAGTAAACACGATTTAGGGGCTTTGTCGTGAAACCGTACCAGGTAGAGTACCTTTTTTTTCAAAATTGTAATACTAATACGACATAATAATCAAAATTATATAATTTAAAGACAGCATTGCTCCGTGAGATATCTTTACAGACCATGTTTTTTTTCGGAGAATAAATTGAATGAAACCAGGCCACGACCACTGAAATGCCGAACGCTTGTTTTTTTCTCATCTTTTTGTGTCTTTCTCTCTGTTCTCCGGCCTTTTTCTTTAAGGTAATAATAGAACTGGCTCCGTCCGAGTTACTTGTCTCTATTTAATTCTTGATATCCGAGGAACAATCCCATTTTGAAATTTGCTGTGTTATGCCATATTACTGGGATTCTCGTGCTCCGTTGGCACAGAACGCTAAGAATATTTAGAAGTATTTGTATATTATTTTTTTATAGCGCTTTTGTAAGAGCTTACAAACATAGTCGTCGTTTTTTAAATAATCGAATTAATGGAAAAGTTAAAATCTAATGATGTTGTCATTAATTAAAATGACACCTTAATCGCTTGGCTTTTATTGCATTTATTGACAGCCCTTAATGTATTCTTCAAATTTAGCCGTAAAAGTTGATATTATGATAAATGTGTAAATATTTTTTATTCCATAAATTCTATTTTGAAATCAAACAAAATTCCTAAACTAAAATTTAGGTGACATTTCAATTTAATCTGTCAAATGTGAACTAACCTTAGTTCTCGCCAATGTAACTTTAGTTCTTTGCAACGAAAAAGAGAATGAAAAGTCTTTCAGAGGTATTAGACTAAGATCCATATCCAGCAGAGGAAAATCAGGGAGATACATAACGAAAGTCTAAGAGTAAATTAGGGGCTGGAAAAGTATCTAGTTTCCAAGAACCGCCCTCAATAGTGAATGGTCTCATAATTTTTACAATACGCTCCACGTCGGGTTTGCACCCTTGTTTTCCTAATTGTCTCCTCGTACTTTATTTTACACGCCTTATTAATTCCTTAGTTATCCCTCCTCCTTATGGCCGTAATAAAACAATAATTTGTCAACTGAAGTGAGCCGACGTGCCGTTAAACTTCACTTGATTGCGCTTGTAAGTGATTCTTACATCAAGATAAATGAGGAACTATTATAATACCGTAGTTAAAATATATCATATATTTAAATTAATTTGACTTTAGCTAAAAATAAATTAACGAATCAATAATCCTTACCAGTAGCTGTGTGTTGAACATGTGTGTAGCATATATGTTGAATAAATTAAAAAAAACGTAACATCTCGCCTGTAATCACCGAAGGGGTAAACAGAGAAGTGTAGTAAATTTCTACGTATCTATTAATCACTTTTTGTGCATATATATAGTCATTGTACTGTTAAATAATGAATATATAAGAAGCACTCCAGGTCAGAAAGAATTGAGATATTTAGCACTCGGTTTTCTCTGCCTGTCTGCTCAGAACGCAGATAGAATAAGTCCTAATATAGCTTATATAAAAATTTTGTTCGACACAAACCAAAAAAGTTTTCATCAAAATTGTTCTTGTTCCATTCCGTGTGAAGTAACATTCCCACTCTGCGCTAACGAGTTCTGACTCGCAGCCGCAGTCTTATTAAAAATACACCCTTACGACACTTATACGACAGCATTGACCTAAAAACTTGAATGGTCGAGTCCGTGTCGTGCACGACGATTTAAATCTGTTATATCCTGTTGTGGTGTGCTATTGGAGAGGCCAACGTCCAGCAGAGGACGAGAGCAGGCTGGTGATGATGATATCCTCAATATCACTCCATCCTCCCATCATAGAGCTACGTATTTCAGAAGATATATCCTATAGTAAAGGGGTTTGTTTGAAACATCTACTATATATCATTCCATATTAATTTACCGCCTGTCGATGTTGTCTGTATTCCAATTTTGTTCCTGTTGAACCGCCAGAGAGCAATGAATTGTCTAGGCATGGCTTAAAAGTATTATCTTTTCTAAGATACGAAATGTACAAGATCGTAATGGTAATAACAACACACCTGTAAACTCCGAAAAGGTAGGCAAAGAAGTGAATTACACTCCTGTTTATCTATTTACGTTTACGTCCCACAATAGAATAGGAGGTGAGCCTATTGCCATACACCGAGCACAGGCCCAGACTCTTAGCTACTACTAGAAAATCGAAGTTAGAAAAATCCAATGGTACCCCGGGAATCAAACCCAGTACCTCCAGATCGGCAGTCGCTCTTGAAACCACTCGACCAACGATGCAGTCTCTATTGGATGCGGGACTCTTCAAAGAATGAAAACGTCATTGCAACGCTAGCCAAATGCGGGAAACTTGACAATTTCATTACTTCTTATTACGTTACAGCTTTTAAAAATTTAATTTCCATTTCATTTTATTTTAGAATCATTTCAAAACACGTTCATTTGACACACACATTGGGCTAAGCATAAAAACATCTAACGTTTTGTACAAGGCTTTTCGCTACACGACAGTCGTATAGCTAGCTATGTGAAGATTCGAGAAACATCTATGTACGAGGAACATCTAAGTTTCCAGTCCGCAAAGCTAACTAGCTGTCGAGTTTCGCGGGACCCTAGACTAGACGACTTGCGCTAATGAGTTCGTGCTACAAATGCCAATGCGCGCCTTCGCTAGCTTCTGTACTATGTTTACACAGTTGTTTTGTTTGTGTTCAATATCGCTTTAGCATAACATCACGCCCGTATTTCCGCGAACCACTGTTATGTTATACGTGTCATGAAATAGGGAGGTGACGACTATATTGCTTTAATATACATAATTGGGGTGTTAGAGATTCCAAAGTACATATTCCTATGTTATTTAGCTAACGACCATTTCTTACAGTTTTATTAAACTATTATTATTACCATTGTGATTAAAAATGTACCGGTTTAACTCACTTACGTGTTTCGGGATGGCCCGACTGGTCTCCTCCGGGACCTCGCTGCAAATGGCGGGAGCTCACGAGGAAGGACCTCGTGTAGGTAAGAAACCAGTCGGGAGATCCCGAAAAACGTACGTGAGTTAAACCGGTACATATTTAATCATGAGTATAAATACTAACGAAACATTTAATATTAACATTGTTTTAAGTATTTCAGTCATGTTATTAATATTTTTAACGACCGTCACTGTATACATACTCCATTCTTATAATAAATTAAAACGAATAATAAGTTAGTTAATGTTACTTTGTGAAAATGTTCCATTGCAGTAATTTTTTTAAATGTCACTTAAAAACGCGCAACTGCTATACTATACTATAGATAGTGATAGATACTATAGATAGTGCAACCCTCCATACAGTAAGCATAGTCCATCTTCGAGAGGCCATGCATATGCAATGTGGCCTATACTTCGCTTTTCGTATCTCTGTGATTGCTCATACGAGTTTCGTCCTCAAATAGAGTGTCATCGAGATTGTTAACTCTACGTCTAGTTGCTAAGTAACGCTTCAAAGAAATGAAATAAAAATTTTTTGTTTGTACTTCTACTCAGATCGATAAGTTAGTTGTAGTGACTTTTTTTTTGTATAATACAAAATAATTATTATATCATCACTCCAAGTAATTTACGATTTAGGCAGACAGCACCGAATGTTAATATTTTAGATTATTACTTTTGTATTAAAAAAAATAATAATAATCGACCCATTTGTCATTCCACTGTTGGAATATGGGTCTCCTATCATATTGAGAGGGTTGAGGCCATAGTCCGCCACGCTGGCCAAGTGCAGGTTGGCAGAGTTCACACACCTTAGAATTTTTTTTTTTAAACTA
>DWJK01006781.1:0-10252 GCA_018248815.1 Croniades pieria auraria | reverse complement strand
GTGACAACTTTAAATACACACAGGCACTGCTAAATATGTATATGTGTTTGTCCGTCATCTTAAATAATTCCATGTTAATGTATTTCAGTTCCTTTCAACATGTTATAAGTGGTGAGAAACGAATGGTTTTTTTTTTATTTGTGTTTTCATTGTATGGAAATGGATAAAAAGTTCGGTAAGCCAAACATTATTCTTGTTATTTATAGAAGTCAATTTTAGTTTCTATATATAAAAGTTAGGGATCGAAGCTCCATGTTGGGAGTTCAAGTCAACCCCACCTGCCCGCGGTGCAGTCTGCTGGACGTACCACAGACGAGGGTCTGGCGTGTCGCTGAATGCGATGTAGCACACTAGTCAGGCGCGGCGATACGCCTTCGCGCCGACGGGCGAAAATATAAACGGTTTGAGAAGCTGTGCTCTGCTACCCAGTGAGGGGATTATAGGCAAAGACCTTCTTTGCGGAGGCCTGTCCAGGGATGGACTAAGACAGACTGATAATGTTGATGCATGAAACATAAATAAAATATTATTTATCGTGCAATTTTTTAAAACTCTGCTCAACCATTCTCACCGCGAATTACATGCTGTCCACAATTATGCGTTGTTTCATGCTTTGTGCGTATTTCTTCGCTTTTTATCTGTGCACTGACCTGTCTTGTTACTTGACAGCTGTCATCGCGACGCCATTTTCTTGATAGACGGACTAATGCGTTTTAGTTTTTTTTTTTCGCTCTGACAGATAATAGATATATGTAGGTACTTACGTTGTACAGTTGATGTTCCGGTTTCACTGAACATCACATACCTATACAGCCTTAAGCTTAAATAAATATTACTTGCTTTTTTATTTTTCACACACATCCGTTTAATTTATTACTTTCATTCGTTAATATGATAATGATTTATTAATTGCTTCGAATGTAAAAACCATTAAAGTGATTTAGAAAAAAAAATAATTTTGTATCCACCATCGCTTGTAACATTTTCCTTATTAATTTGTATTAAACTATTATGTTAAAAATAGCTATTTCTACAGTCCTGTTTGGGAAGGGTTGTAGAGGTCCAATGTCCTTTACAAAAAAAGTGCGTTTTTTTATTAAACATTACTGACGGTTACGATGAAGGAGAACAATTCGAGGAAACCTGCTCGGCCGTGAGTTCTGCGTAATATTCTTTAACGGGCAAATCTATCAATACACACTACTAACGTCGCAGCCTCTGATCGTAACAATTCTCATTATGAGAGGGGACCTGCGCACAATAACGATACCTTGTAAGTCTTGTATCATTTTACTAGCGAAAATGAAGAAGCTTCGGAATGCTGGGAGTTGCCATATCGTGTGCAGTACGTTATCTGCAAAACTAGGCTAAATTAGCTTCAAGAAAAATGTGTATCCTGGATAATCCGAGGTGGTACTTCGCTGAGGGGTAGCTTCCGTTTCTTTTTAAAGCCTGTACGACGTCATGCGGAGAACTGCTCTCTCCGCTGGACGGAATTGCCACAGTACCAGCTCAAGCCAACGACCCAAGAATAACCGAAAGACTAGAAAACTTAGCCTCCGGAGGGACAGAAGGTCCTTCCACGTGTTCTACCGACTTTTTTAGTGGCGAACGTTTCGAGGAGCTATTTGATCTGGTGCCCGTGTCACCTTTTCTCCATCGCACCACTCGCCGAAGAAAGAGGTTCCATCCACACCAACTGGATACACACCGGTCCTCCACGGTTCGGTTTAAGCTCTCATTTTTGCCTCGAATGTGTAAAACGTGGAGTGAACTTCCTTCTAAGGCATTTCCGGAGTGCTATTATCTCTATGGTATTCTTCAAGAAATACGCAAAAAGCTCTCGTTCAAAGCTAAGAAAACATTGGCGACGTCTCTGGCGTGGCACATGTCCATAGAGACGGTGACCACTTACCATCAGTTGGCTCATTTGCCTGTCTGTCAACATATAAAAAAGATGGCCATAGACACCACTCATTTGACCTAAAGCAGAGCAGTCAACAGTCTAAGCTTGGTGGCAATATCAACTTTTAAAAGCTTCATATGTTTTAACATTATCTGTTGACAATGTGTTGACAGCTGACAGTACAAGAGGAGCACGCTCCCAGCACTCAGCAACTTATTATACGTTTGAGTAGGATACGGACGTAACCACGGGAGAAACAAGTATTACCTACAATATAAATACACACAAACAGGTGTGCGTACCGATAACGATGTGGTTGCAATTCCTTTATCGACTCGTCCGCCATCTTGTAGCTCCGCCCTCGTGGTGATCGATAATTTTGCTCTATAATATTAATTCGATTTTATTACTATTATACGCGGCCAGTGTTTATTTAAGACGCGTAATGTGTGCGGTGTTGCATCGGGCTGTCAGCCACCTGTTCAGTTATTGGGAATGAGAAGAGAAGGATATCGAGTCGTGTGAAGTATGAAGATGTTTGCCAGTAGTAGTATTTTCTCTCGCATTACTCGCAGGTACGGTTACTTTATGTTCTGGATATGGTTCGTTGTCCCGATTTGTAACATTTTTTTCTAAGGAGTTGTTTAGGAAAGAAGTTTTTTGATTCCGATAAGGTTTCATTCCAATAAGTTTTTTAATTTAAATATAATTGACGCGAATATTTATTTGTAAAAAAAATGTTAAATGGTAAGAGTATTATTCAGAATATAAGCGACGCTAGCGCCCCAAGAGGACGTTAACGGTACTAAAAACGCGAAAATTCTATCAAGTATTCAATACGATTAAAATTACGTATTATTTTACTTTAGCAGTTATCATGTAAACGGTGTTTTTAATAAAATCCTTTCGAGAATAACAAAAAATCACTAGCAATAAAACTGCCGCATCTATTTCCCCTGAATTCTTTGTACATCCACTGTCATTACTATTCAGTGCATGTGTTCGTTATAACAAGCACATTGTAATAACAACCTTACGTCATAGACATAAGGTTCAATTCAGCTTGAATACGACGCTAGGACATTTATACAAACTCGGACAAATACAAACATTTGAATGTGTGCTCTATGAATAGTGCAATAAGGTTGAAATCACTTTGTGTGATGATTTTCAAAAGTACGACGCTATGAAGTGTTTACGTGATTTTCGATTTTGGACGTTACGTAACAATAATAAGGTCGCTTTGGCGCCCGGATTCGGAGGTGTTATTAGGTAATTGTGTAGGCATTGGAATGAATTGATTTTTTATTTTACCGAGGGTGAAATATTAAGGGTGAGGCGCTAGGGGCGAGTGGCTAAAACAATTGGTTTTTCTTGTGTTTGAGGAGCGTTCTGAAACTCTTTCGAGAACTCAATAGGACAGTCTGTTTTCGACTCCTATAGGAAAAAATTGTTGCTAGTTATTATTATTTTATTCTCGTTGCAGATCTCGTAAGGGGTAGGCAGAGAACACCGGGAGCAAAATAGGTATCTTTATGCTTATGTCCCTGAAGTGCGTCTTCCACACTCTGACTTATTTTACCGAGATACTTTAGTCTTGGTCTCAGGGTCTCTTGGTCCTTTTTCAATTTCTGGACAGTTATAGCTTGGTCATAGAGTGTATTGCTATCATGGTGAAAGCTGATCAGCTTGGACAACTTTGTAACTGTCCAGATGGTGATAGACATAGTGATCTACTAGGTATATAGATTTGTCAGTTTCCGTTCATCCACAAAATCATTCCCTGGTTAGAAGACCAGACTATTCTAATCTGTAAGGCTACAAATATTTGGCACTCAGCGCTTTCTGCCTACTACATGAGGGACGTGAAATGGCGATATGATAAAAATATAACAATAGAGATGGAAACGAGTTCTAATTTGTTATTTTTGAAGTTTGCTTCTTTGATTTTGCTGTATTGAATAAATACATTGGGAAAACACAATATCGATATTTTAACTTGACAACCCTTTACATTTAATAATTTCATATGATGGCAGGTCCTGATTCGATTCTTCTATAGCCACGTGAAAATCACGGTGCTGTTCTGTGTGAAATATCTATATATATCTTGGAACATCCCCACACATTCATCAGTTCCTGAAGGTAGCAGAGCCTGTGTCATTGTAACCAGATGGCAGATAAACTACATAACATACAATTTAGGATATGTTTATATATATTTTTTGACACTGCCACCGTCGAGTTATCTCTCAAGCACAGACATCGTTCATTATTTACGGTGGGGCATAGTTCACCACGATGCTCCGTTGCGGTTCGGTTAGGGACTTATGTTGAAATGCTTAGATTGTCGTTCATCTGTAGTTCTGGAGCAAGTGGCCCCACGCCGGCCTTCGAATATTTATTGCAGAGCTCAGGTCGGTGCTCCAAGCCGCTGGGCCGCAATGCGGTCCCATAAACTGTTTTAATGGCTATTTCTATGGTTGTGGCAAAAAGCAGCCGCCCACCGAAACGGCTGAAATCAAGTTATTATCAGATTCCGAGTGGCAAAAACGTAGGACGGGGTGGTCGGTTCCCGGTAGCGTAGTGGTGCGCGGCGCCGGCAACAGTTGTCGATGTGCAACCGCTTTATCGATAACAACTACACGTACGTAACTATAAATAGAGTGAACGACATTTTAATGTTAAATTACGTCACTTAAAATATTTGGAATATTCTAGTAATTGTATGTTATTATTTAAATAAATTACTTTATTATACTTATATCGTCACACCAAGTCCGTTACGTAGCAGGCAGGGAGCACCGAGTGGCAGATATCGGTATCCAGTTTCTTTTACACTCGTAATGTAATTTATTGCAAGTCATCATAATTTATCTAAAAATGTATCAATGCGTTTGTTTTAAATTTTTTTTATATAATATATGACATTATTTTTAATTTTCACGTTGTGTCTATGCCAGGTCAGGTTTTTTAACTTTGTATCTCCGATCATAAAATGTTCATTCATGAAGTAGTCCTAGGCTTTAAGGAAGCATTCCTGTCTCCGTATGTCTAAACCGAGAACAGCAGTCAGTGGAGTAGAAAAAGGATTTTTTACTGGTTCAGATGTTTTCATTAAATATGCCGAAAAACGTTATATTGATTTCACAAAAATGGTTTATATGTAACGTGTCATAGGCTTCTAGACCCATGACATACCATTCAGCGGTATTTATAATAAGCGATATTTAATCGATATTTATTTTTAAAAAGGATATTTAGGATAAAATAATTAAAAATTAAAACTATCAAGTCTATACATGTGCATTTTTCAAAATAATTATGCTTATTTATGTAAACCAACATTTATTTCTTAATTGTCTTTAATTCGAACATCAAAAACAAATAATTCAATTGACCCGAAGGAATCTGTATCCATTACAAGAAAAAAAAAATCAATTGAAACATGGCGAGCGATAAAATGTTTTAATTTATAATCTGTGCTCGAGAAATTGGTCATTAAAAAAAAATTATAGCCCTGAATAAGTGATGCGCGGCTCAGTTTAGACCTCATTGGAACTTATATCGATTAATTCCGTTAAAACCGTTTGGCCGAACTGGCGGCGCTAGTGATGTGGCTTTCGTGAACATTTTGTTTTTTAATACCGTTTTTCTATAACATTACACGTATGATTTTATTCTGTTTTGTATAATATTCCCGAATTTAATAGTTTGTTTCATTAATTTCAATGTGTTGTTAATAAAATGAATGCTTATTGTGTATATGCTTCAAATATTTCTTTAGTCTTAACCCTTATTTAGAAGGATTACCTCAGATCTATGAGAAATATTTGGCACTCGGTGCTCTTTGCCTAGCACGTGCGAAGCCTGGTGTGATGATAGAACAATAATCATATAACTCTCTCTCTCTAAGTATGCGACATATAGACCTACACAAACTTTTTCTTCAACCGATAAACACAGCTAAATGTATCCATACACCGGTTCCGAGAATCACTCGACAGTATGTCTTGATCACATGTAAGTACGTAACTAAAATCGACAACTGCTTACTTCACTGATTATCAAGAATCAAAAATGTCGCCTAATTAACACATATAAAGCTAGCTGAATTGATTTAAGTGTTAAAATATGCAAATAATAACGTGTCGTAACTAGCAACGCACAGACCGAAACAAGTTCCACAATAGAATTAATAATAGACTAGTTTCTTGCGGTCTATTCAAATTGTGCCGCCATATTGGGTAAATGAGGGAAACTGGCAAGTTTAATTACTTGATTACCGTTGTGTGTGTGTTCGAAGAAGTCGCTGATTTTACTCAATAATGCTTTTAATTGGTGCGTAGTGTATCAATCTACCGTATATTTGTGATTTGTGGCGTTATTGGTTGTTTTTTACTCTTTCCATTTAAGGAATTCCCAGTAACGTGACTGCTATTTTCTTGGTACGAGTGTTACCATGTAACTGACTTTTTCCCATTTGTGGGTAACGGCAATTTCAACAGAATTTTTGAAATGTTGGAATAAATATGCAAGGCGCAGTGTGGGTTACACATTTGACCACATTTTTAGGTTTGTTATGATAAAAATGTTGTTTTTCCATTGAGGTAATTATTACTCGCGCTTTAATATATTTCTTCATCACCATCATCAACTCTATCATCGTTTCCTCGTGGGATCACGGGTCTTTACGCAACAAGAAGGGTTGAGATCATTGCCTGGCACGCTGGTCAAATGCGTTACAGTAAATTATTGCATCTGTTATTAATTTACCTAATACCCAAATATGACATGGTCTGCCAGTCCACAATTCAAACTTCGTAACTTGGTCAGCATAGTATATTATAGCAGTAACCATTCTGATTCTAATAGAAGACTTGTATCCAATAGTAGTACTCTAATAGCTGATGATGATATTTGTATATATTATTATCATCATCAGCCTATCTCAATTCACTGCTGGACATAGGCCTCCTTCCAATAAGCGCCATCGCGCCCTGTCCTCGACTTGTCGCTTCCAGCATCTGCCTGCAGCCTTTCGCAGATCGTCATCTATCTATCATTTCTATGTATGCCGATTTGTATTTCAGACAGACAGTCAGACTTAATCCTATATTGCCGCGTATCAAATGATTTATGTTTCTCAAACTGAGTTTTATGACATAATGTTTGATTATTTAGAACGCTGTTATATGTACATATTCCATGCTGTACATATTTCCAACAGCCAGTGTCATGCGAATGGTCAAAAATATTTTGGGGTTATTTGTCTGTCCGTGTCGTAAATTGACCAATTAGAACTGTGACAAGTACAAGTTAAACAGGACATTTCGGTTTTAATTATAGGTTTAGTTTATTTCATGTTAACTGTCGTCAAACAACTGACAGTTGACAGTTAACTTTGAGACAAATTTTGTAATAATCCAAATATTTTCTAATGATTTGGATAAAAGCTATTTCAAACCTTTATTTTTTTATTTTATTTTAAGGTTTTTACTGCGTGAAACCGTGTTAAGAAAGCTTGGATTATGAGTTATTTAATATCGTAATAATTTAGAATTAAGATTTCACAGTTCGTGGTCATCTAATAAAATTTTAGTACTTCAAATAGTTATAAATTTTTTTTTCTTTATGTTACTTAAATTAAAAGTACATATTTATATTAAGAATTTAATTTAGCATTGCACACACTTCATGTTTCTACAATCGAAGCTAGCGTTAGTTTCCCATATCAATGAGAAAAAAGCTAACAAGGTAAACAATATTGTCACATAATTATCGACAATCGATATAGGCAATATGTCGACTCTATCCCCACCCTAGATTTCTTTGTAAAAGCAATTGTCAAGTAGCGAGAAGTGGTGAGGGCTAATTAACGAAACGCCCGTTCGGTACAAACGGACAGACAGCCGGCATCGTTGCTATGAGTACATTGTATTGTACAACTATTTCAATGACACCTAGTTACCATTCAATCAATCGTTAACACGTCATTATAATCAACTATTATTCCATTCGTTTGATTTTAAAAAAAAGTGGTGCTTTTTTTCCTACCAGTTACAATCATTAAAAAAAGATGTATATTTGCTGTGCCCGTAAATTATTGTTTTTTTAAATTCCCATTAATTTTTTTTTGAGCTAAATGTACACAAAGATTAGTCATTGTAATACGATTTTTTTAATCTCTTAAAAAATCTATTTCTTACCAATACTCCTGTCTCTTTCTAATTTGAATTTTTATTGTAGTTGGAATATTTGGATAAATTATAAACATCGTACCAGTCAGGGCTAAACAATATTATATATTCCGGAGATATATCTAGAATCAAAATCTTATCAGGTATTATTATCATTTTTTGATTCTGATATTATTATTCAAGTTTTACATTGTGCTTAGATAAATTAAGTTGAACTCGTAAGCTTAATGCTAATTTTCAAATTCGATCAGTTTTGATTCCTTCACAGTTTCCATTTAAATTTCTTCTTTAAGTTCTGCATACCTTGTTAAGTGAAACAGCGAACTTAGTTATCTGTAATATTGTTACAATAGCATTATTACCTATGTTCATACAAATAAAATTTTAATTTGCTTTGTAATATACAAACTCCATTTTTTAAATGATTTAAAACAATATTTAGACAATGTCTAATCACATCTGTTTAATTAAGGTATAATTCGAAGTCCGTTTTCATTTCTTTATTGTTATAAAGTAAAGTATCTTTATGTGAGTTTTAATATCGTGAAAATAATATATTTCTTATAGCAGCATAATAAATAACTTGAATAAAAAAAAATTTAAGTTTCCATTTATTTCTAGAAGCTATTCCAAAATGGCGGCGTTACGTTTCAAATGTCCATTTCGCCGCGAACAAGATGTCAACGATTTTTATAACTCATTCTCACGACACACGGCGAGCACTCCGTAAAACAATTTATAATTATAATGTAATAACTTTGTTACATTATCTGTGCATAAAGTTGATAGTGTAATAACATCGTTTATTCGTTATCTGTGCATGAAATAGTGAATAACCAACATTTTACATTATCTGTGAACAAATTAATGAATGAACTAACATTGTTTTATTATCTGTAGATTAAGTTTATAAAGATATTAATATTGTTAGTATCTATATTTTTTATTATAACTGTGTTATATTATATTCTGTGGATAATTCAATCGTTAGACTGCGACTTTATTTATGTCTTACTGGTCGTCGGAGCAGTAATATTTCAAGTTTGCTGTAACGCTGAAAATACTATAAGAAAATTTGAATATTTTGGAGTTGTCCAGTGTTCTCTAAGACGTGCAAAGTCTCCTAATCCGCACTTGGGTAACGTGGCCAATTATAGCCTTAACCCTTCTCATTGAAAGAGGGGACCCGTGTCCAACAATGGAAAGATAGAATTCTTCATGATGATAGATGGATACGTACATAACAAATATATCTTTTTAAAACAGTCACAGTGAACAATGTCGCTCTTGGAACACCTACTGATTAAAACCGACTATGACAACGTTGGTGCACGTGACAGAGCATGGAAGTTATCAATATATTTTAATGAACCAAATACATATTCCCATTAAATGTTTAAACTTTATTATGTAATTTTGACCCGTTTGTCTAATGGTTAGTGAAACTAATTGACACTAAATATAATAATAAAAATCTTTCGACATCTCTATATCGAGCCGCCTAAACCCAGAGTGGGCAGAACGTGTGTTATAGTGGCCACACGGCTGGTAAACTACATATATACATGTAAATATATACTAATTAGATTTTTTACCGATGAGGCGAGGTTTATGGTTCTGGTTTCTGCCTAGATTAAATATTTGTGTGATAAATACGGGTGTTTTGTGTAGGTGTGAAATAACTGAATATATTTATATATATAAGTATATACATTTTGTCAGCTGTCTGCACACCTTCGCTCAAGTTCTGTCAAGTTTAGTATCAGTCGAGACATTATGATATCCGGTTTAATACAGCCATGACAATTTAAACAAAAAAAAAAGTGTCCGTTAATAAACTGTTATCCTAACGAAATAATTAAACCGTACCTGCCTAGGTATTACAGTTTTACAATTTTCCGAGGAAATTAACATGAAAAAGCCATCGCCTCAAATCGGAAAAGCTCACGCAATTCCGCCATCAGCTCGCAGCGCTCGCGGCCGTGATTATGATGTCAAATATAATAGTAATAATAGTGATAACGTAAATTTATATCGTCCACCACAGACCTACATATCTAATAGATCTCACTTAAAATATGTTATTCCTAAGATGTATTCCATCATCAGTATCAATCGCTTTATCATTCTACTGATGGACCTGGTG
>DWJK01006780.1:0-10252 GCA_018248815.1 Croniades pieria auraria | reverse complement strand
TATTTAAATTTAAAACGCACTTTTGTAAAGAGGTGCGCGCCATAGATTTGAACCCAGCACCCCCGGAGTGAGAGGCTAAATTCTTAACCACTAGGCTATCACTGCTTACCGGCTTAACTCACGTACGTTTTTCGGGAGGGCTCGATTAGTTTCGGACCTGTACGAGGTCCTTCCTCACGAGTTCCCGCCGCTTGCAGCGAGGTCGCGACTGAGATATCCCTAAGGCTGCAAGTGATATTTAACTTAAAACGCAGAGGTGGGCGCCAGGATTTAAACGCAGCGCAAGAGTGGGAGGCTGAAACGTATACCAGTAGGATATCACTCTTTTTGCGACCATGAATAAGTGCTGCCAAATAGTTCTCACTTCTCCTTTTTTGTAGACAGTCCAGACAGAATAACTCTTAATTCCAGCACCAGGAACTAGTACTGCACGCCTTGCTATACACCTAACTGCTAACGATTACGATTTTATTCCAGTAGTTTGGTGGAGCATGTTCCAGTTCATCCGCAATTGTGAGCAAGACTCATCCAGGAAAGCTACATAAAGCATTGCGTCCAATGGGTACACACATATGTATGTACAAATTTTTCGCAATATTCATACTACCTAAGCGTAACTATCAATCTATTACATTACTTCCTTTTTAAACCCCACCATTAAGTTTTTTAATCAACTAACTGGAATTCGCGGCGTAACACACGAACATTTTGCCAATGAGAACCTAAGTTCGCTGTTTGTTTTAATCCAGCACTCACAAACTAACCAAGTCTTTCAACATATTAATTAGCCAGTGTGTTCAGCAAACCGCCCACCGCCCTCACGAACTTGGTACAAATCAGTGACATACAAATATGTATAACTATTTTGTCTAAGAGAGTGTTACTCAGATGTTATACTGTCGACGAAAAACTAAACGGAAAAATGTATTAATATTTAAAAAAAATCTTTTCGTTGTTTATATAGGGCAACATTGAAAGTGACCAAGCGAAGGTATTGTTTACATTAGCACAATAAAAATTGAGATAAGAAGGTAAACCAGGTTCAAATATAATACGTACTTTATATTAGGTAACAAATTAGGCCGAACCTCATCTGCTTACGATGGACTCTACATCATAATCCTAGACACAATCCTTTTCATAGTCCTATTCGGGGTAAGTTGCAACTACCTTAGACTATAAGGACCATAAATAACAGCTACCTCTTCGTTTATTACTCTCATCACGTACCAAAAAAAAACCGATCAGATTTTGTACTTCCTTATAAATATAGTACATGAAAAATAAAAAAAAAAAATAAAACGTAACATCACGCCTGTAACCCCCGAAGGGGTTGGCAGAGGAGTGTAATACACTCCCATGAATAACAAATGATGCAAGTAAAGCTACGATTAACACTAGACGCTCCGTAATTTATATACGCACAAAGTACATACCATTTTATGGTATCTTGTATAGCCTCTATTTAAGCACTGGCTTTCAAACAAGAGCTTTATATTTACTTAAGGGTGAGTCATTGTCACTACATCTAGTTGCCACCGCTTAGATCAGTCGCCTGCCAAATAAATGTAAGTTATCGACCGTAATGGTTAAAATATTATTGCAAACAGAAAATGATCAGAAATTTTCCTAAAAAATTAAGCACATGAGTAAATCTTACTATGTATGTTATAAAGAAGAGCTTAGTTAAATTTTTTTATTATATTATTATAAATATCCTATTATAATAAATTGTTTTCACTTTCAAAACTTCTTCTGTTACATTACTTGAGATATTGACACATTTTATCATGTTAGTCAAACTCAAGCGTAACCTCAACGTATGACAAAGGGTAAAAGATATATGAGTCATGCTGGCGCCCGCGTGGGTTTCAAGCCTGAACTGTTTTACAATACGAGCCTCATTGTCAACTGCCGCCATTAAGGCCTCCGTCTGGGATGCAATATGAATAATGCGCAATTAAAATTTGATTTACGACCGCTTTACAGTTACAATGGAAACAAAGTTACCAACTAATAAATAATAAATATTTTGTCATTGGTGTGATAGGGCGCTAACAATCTAATGGTTTAGTGTTCAGTCGCTTAAGCTAAATGTCTGAAGTTTATGCCTCTAACATTACTAAGTTTTTAAAATCAAATATAACTCGCGGTAACAATGAACTGTTCGACAATACTGTCAAATGCGGGTGAATTTCGTTCCTCCACATTTGACTAACATTATAGACTTTGGATATAACGGCCCTTCATTCTGTGAATACAATTCTGTCCGTTGGTGGAACTACAGAAGGATGTGCTTTCTATATCACATTCAATTTGAGTAGCGGTAACTTAGAGGAATCAATATTTAAATTCTTCCTCCATCGACGCGATTGACGCGTTAAAGGCGTAGTCATAATTTCTTTTTCAATAATTTAGTTTTACTGATGGACACGGTTTTTTTCTTAGAATGAAGAGCTTCAAGATCAATGTTAAGCGATTTCCTTACGTCGGAATTGAAGAGAAACAATACTGTAATTGTCACTTAAAAAATATTTGTCGGGCCATCCCGAAAAACGTACGTGAGTTAAGCCGGCACATTTTAAATGCGGTGTATAAATACTCATGAAACATTTAATAGCAAAAAAATCTGTATTGTTTAAACATATGTAGCGAAAGCGACATACAGTACTAAGCTGCTGATATTCGACTTTCGAGAATCGATGAATAAGAACTCGAGAAATAATTAGTTATTAATAAATCGATAAAGAAAATAATCGATACTAGTTTCACAATCAAGTCGCGTGCGTGCGTGCGACAAAAAGTCACCTGCCACTGGCTAAATGCAAATAATAATAATAAATTAATTTTATTTAGCGAACAAATGACAGTGCAGTATTGAGAACGATACTATTGAGTAGAATGTCGAGGTCATATCAGTAGATACTTATTTATCACGATATAAATTTGTCATGCGGCGCTATTTCATACTAAAGGCTGTGCTTGCGCGTATTAAATTACTCGAATATTAAACTTTGCTCTGTATTATACTGCTAATATTTTCAATAGTATTCAAATTTTCAATTATTTTAATGAGCAAAATTAAAAATGTCCACCTTGATTAAATACAAAATGGTTCGAGAATTTGAATTTAAAATTCGAACGCTTCAATCGTTCCAAACATTTCTTCCTAGTTCCTGTTTTGTTTTACAAATGCGCATTGATATCTCACTACTGGCTGAATAGAATACTGTTTACTTGTTATATGTGTATTGAGTGCCGGCACATTCAGACAAGTATGCAATTAGAATGTAATAGATAATTAATTACTCTTTTATATACTGCAGACGGCAATTACCTAATTATAAGATTCAATCTATACACATAATAAAACTGTAACTGATCGCTGTCTGTACATGGCTAATTTATTTAAAAGTTCATAATGGGGGTGCCTTTATGTACACAAGAGAATCCAAAACAATGTTTTTTTAATTTTGTCTCTCTGTATGTCTGTATGTTTGTGCACGCTAATCTTAAAAACGGCTTATCCGGTTGCAATGCAATTTTCAGGATTATATTGTGAGGGGCTTCACTTATAATTTAGTGATTTTTTCTTTTAAATCGGTTAACAGATAAGGAAGTTACGTCAATTTATTTTTTACGACTATTTACGATTAATACGTATCTATTAAAACCAATTGAAAACTTACTGTTCTATGCGAATATAATTATAATACTTTTGGAAACCAGCAGGTACAATAGTGATATGACACTTAAATACGATATTCTTATCGTTTTAATATATCGATGCCATCAAAACAATAAAACAAAGTGATTTTCCTAAATCGTAGATTATTTTCATGTTCGTGTCTGCTTGTAAACGAGTCTTCTTCATAAGGACTTCCGTTAAAAACCGTCGAATGACTTTAAAGGACGCAAAGTGACTAATACGTCTCTTCAAATATCAAAATTAGAATTGACGAAACCTGTAAAAATCGGGTTAATTACATGCATTTGTTTTATAGGAGATAAATATCTATTCGTATGTAGGATTTGAAAGCAAATTATCAACTTAGTTTACTAACACATCACTTTTCAATAGAAATTAGATGATAGAAATTTTATTATTACTATACATTAAATGTTTCGTGAGTATTTATACACATGATTAAACATGTACCGGCTTCCTCATGAGCTCCCGCCGCTTGCAGTGAGGTCGCGACCTCGTAAAGGTCCGAAACTAGTCGGGCCATCGCGAAAAACGTACGTGAGTAAAGCCGGTACATTTTTAATCATGTGTATTACTATACATTTGCAAAATGCTGTCTTCGAGCTTATTTTCATTTGTACATTTTGAAAAAACTGTCGTTTTTTATAATTATCGATGTCAAAGCAATTGTCTTTATCCCTACAGACATATGTGACGTTATTACATGAACACAGCTGAATCGATTTTGCTGAAATTCCGTAAGGCGATAGCTTGAGCCCCAGGAGAAGGCACAGACTATTTAGAATATTTATTGAAAGCGAACCGTAAAGAATGAGCGTGTTACATATTCTCACCATCATCTTAAAATTAAAAAACAAAAAATATAATAGATAATACATTTCACAACAAACACATCTGGGCACTCGAACATGGACCATCAAAACATTTACATCGATAAATATTTGTGTTTCTTTTACCTTTTTAATACTTCCTTTTTTACACGTCGAATGAATGGTTAAAACACTTGAGTTGAACAATAAAATGACACCAAAAACCAGAGACACGAGAATACGGAGCCGTTGTTTGTGCACATGTTATTTTTCAAATCAGCTATTTTACAATTCGCCGCCGAAGCTCGCGCATCCGCTGATGGTGCGTTTGTGTTACGAGATAAGATTACTTGAGCTATATTATCTATGTAATACATAGAACAATGTACGATTTGACACCTGTCGTTCGGTGTTAAGGCGGTTATAAAAAATATATTCGTTGTCAGCCAGGTGTCCGTCACAAGCGAATCGCGACATTGGACACCTTGTTATTTATCATCGCTGGAGTTATTTGAAGAGTCGAGTTATTTTGAATAACTTCTTGTAAAATGTTAAAATTATTTGTAGGCTTTTATTTATTTGCGTAATGGCTTTGATAATTAAATTAAACGTTTTATCAGATTATTAAGAATGAAGCAGCATGGTGTACCTACTGCAGCCTACACTAGAATATTTACTGGATTTGATTGCGGATTGTCGCCCACGTTTGTTTAGATAAGCTGAAAAAAAGACACATTGTCCATCTATTGGTAAATTTGTGGTCACCGTAGCCTCCGTCCTTGATATATTAGAAGGAGTCTATAAAATGTAGTATAAAAATCCTCGGCCTCCAACATTTATGTGTACGGTTTACTTTTGGATTACGCAAAAATGACCCCTTCTTAGAATTTTGTGCAAAACTCATGTAAGCTACCTATGCCTTTGTCAGGACACTCATGTTCTTTACTTTATATCCGTAAAGTATATAAAGAATTATTTTACAATAATTTTTTTTCTATTTTAATTTTTTTTTTCTATTTCATTAATTTGTTTCGGTGCCATCCGTGCTCCTACCACACATGCCCAGCTTTCTTTTTTCTTCCTTAAAATAAACTTCCTCCAGTAAAAGCCGTGTGTAAATGATTGATCTAATATTAATAAGACCTTATTAATCCCTCTATTAATAAGACCTTATTAATCCCTCTATTAATTAGACCTTATGAAGCCCTCTATTAATAAGACCCTTTTAATCCCTCTATTAATAAAACCGGATTCTTATGCTGTCTTGTGTCTTTACATCGTTTTAATCTTACGTGGAATGCAAAAAAAAATTTTATTTTTTCATTATACACACATCGCCGTTTCTGTTACAACGGCAAGCCGTAACCGTATGCAAATACATTCAATCAAACAGTCCGATACTATTGCCGAAATGTCAATAGGTAGCCTGCGGTAATGTTACCTTGCATGCATAATAAAATCAATTAAATATATCGACAATAAAAACAATCTATAATTATAATACACACATGGCACTGTTATAAAATTACGCGGAAATCGTAGTTGTGGACGCCAAAAAAACCACGCTATAAATTATGCATGGAAATTAAAAGCGATTAAATTTTTACTCGATACGAATCGAAACATAAACGAAAAATACACGCGGAATGTCGTTTTAAAAGCGATATCCGTTAACTGTATTGCGTTAAAGATTGTTAAGATTGCAAGCACCGGACAGATCAAAATGTTTAACTCAGCTGCTTTCAGTACTGCGAGCGAGTGAGCGATTGCTAGAATAAATTTTGTGAAAAATATATTCTTAATCGAGGAACTTGTCTGTTAATATACTTATATTTTAGGGGATGAATGTTGCCATATTCAACAAATCAATATCTACGATATTTAAATATATGACACATTCATAATTATCAATAACCTCCTTTTTATGCTTTAACTGTTTGACACGCGCCTCCTCTCAGTTTCAAAAGGGTTAAGACTATAATAATGACTCTACGACACATCAACATCATTATATTAATTGATTAAAAACAATAATATCTTAATCAAAAACTAATTACACTTCTATACTGGAGAACAAGATACAATCTAATAAAAAATTCCCGGAGAAAAGTTTCCCAAATTTTCCCACTTTTTTAACGATTTACGTAGACGTGAAAATTTAATTTCCCGGCAGGTCCAATCAACGATGAAACATACACCTAATCCAACACGTGCATACATATCTCGAGCCAATGATTCATTTTAACGACAACCTTGTAACGCGGGAACAAAAACCGGGGAAAGGAAATTCCTTGCGTGTTCGTTATTTGAAAAGGACCACTGTACTAGCTTCTAGCGCAGGGCTGTCCCAAAAGTGACATTGCTAAGATTAAAAATAATTAAGAAATTAACTGAAATAAGTTCATTTTACATTCAAGTTTGCTTAAATATAATAGCGCAAAATTTTTCATAACATCGAAACGTAACAGCACGCCTGTAATCCCCGTAGAGGTAGGCAGAGGAGTGTAGTACACTCCGACATTTCAGCACTTACGTTTAAGTCCCATGGAATAGGTGGTGAGCTTATTGCCTTACACCGAGCTTAGATCCAGACTCTATAGTAGCGGCCCTATAGTAGCGGGCTAGCTGGTCAATGTGGACAATCTTCAACGCTTCTCTGGGTTGTCGCTGAATCCTGTATGTGACGTCATTGAGGCGGGTGACTATCTTGTATGGCCCTTCCCGACGTCATTGCAACTTAAATGATTTTCCTTTCCGCCTAATGGAGTTGTGGAGCTAAACCAATGCACCTTCCTCAAAACCAGATACATTTGATTTACGGTAATGGGGAATGACCAGATATGGGATGGGCTTCCAGCGGAATCCCATATCTGGTCTTCATTCTTTCACCCGATGCCATTACATTCTCGCGGGTGGAATTGTGAGCTTCTTGTATCCGCTTCCGTAAATTAGCCAAACAATCTGGCAAGTCCAGCTGTTCATCCTAGTCTGGAGATTTTCCTGTAAGCAGATTTGCGGGCAGACGTAGCTCTCTAGCAACGTTGGCGTATGCAGAGCTCGTTTTTATACTCTCGTGTTCCGCAGTCCTATACGAAAGTAGAAACAGCGGTATATATTTGTCCCAGTCTCTCTGATGTTCTTTCACTACTTTTGCCAGATGACGCTCAAGTGTATGATTAAACAGCTCCATCAATACATCTGAATGTGAGTACTATGGCGTCGTTCTTGTCTTGTGCATTCCCAAAATCTTGCAAATCTCTTGAAAGATATTGGATTCGAAGTTTCTTCCTTGGTCGGAATGGATTTCCAGCGGAATCCCATATCTGCAGGTAACTTCGTTATCTAACACTGTAGCGATGGAAATTGTTTCCTGGTTTGGTATAGCGAATGCCTCCGGCCAGTTGGTGAAGTAATCCATAACAACCATGAAGTACTAATTGCCACTCTCAGAGATCGGAAATGGTCCCGCTACGTCGACAGCAATCCACTCCAAAGTAGCTCCAACATTGTAGTCTTAATCTCCCTTTGCTTCTGGTTTGTGGGCCTTTCACTATAGCACAAACTGTACATTTACGACACTAGTCTTCTACGTCATCTCGACAATGATGCCAGTAATACTATTCGCGTATTTCCACTAATGTCCGCCAAACTCCGAGATGTCCTCCAGACACTACGTGGTGAATTTCCCCTAGAATGTCTTTAACCAACATCCTAGGCACTATCAATTGCATCTGAATATCCTTTCCAGAAGGTTTCTCCCATTTCCGGTAAAGCAGGTCGTTATTCAAAATCCAACTTTCCCACTGGGCCTAATAAGCTTTCGTGACTAGGCCAAATGGAGCCACTTCATGCCAGTTAGGTTTTTCGGTACCACGTTTCTTCCAGTCGATTAACGGCCGTAGGTTCTTATCCGTATTCTGGGCTTCCCGAAACCGGTCCTCTTCAATTATGAGCGTAGTTCACACAACTCTAATCACGCCAGCTTTGTTCTCTAGTCGCGAGTAGTGCTTGTACCCCTCGAAGCAAGGTCTCCATGACAAAGCGGCTGCGTTTCCATGTGATTTCCCACCGCAATAAACAACTGTAGGATTGTAACTGTTCTATTCACCTCGCCACTTGACCTTCAGGATTCGTAAACTGAAGTAGCCATTTCAGTGCAGCGTGATCCGTACGAAGTGTAAAGGACCGTCCCACCAAGTACTTTCTGAAATACTTCAACATCTTTACAACAGGTAGAAGTTCTCGCCGAGTGACACAATAGTTTCGTTCTGGTTTCGATAGTGCTTTACTGAAATAGTCAATCACTACTTCCAGGTAATTGAGATAACACCCTTCCAATGGCGAAGTTGCTACCGTCAGTGTTCACGATGAAGTATTTTCCAGGCTCGGGTTAACCAAGTATTGGTGCCATACACAACCTTTCTTTCAATGCCTGAAACGCACATTCACAAGCTTCCTCCCAGTTGAAAGGCCTCTTATCCTCTGTCAGGCGATGTAGCGGTTTCGCTATTTCGGCAAACTTTTGTACGAAGCGTCGGTAAAAAGAACATTACCCAAGGAACGCGCGAACTTGTGTTTTGTCCGTGGGCGTCGCCCAATTCTGTACTGCTTTAACTTTCTCCGGATCTGTCTGTATGCCATCTTGCGTAATAATGTGGCCCAGATAACTAATTTCCTTCTTAAATAGGCAGCATTTCTTCGGAGTAAGTTTTAATCCCGCCTCATGAATTCTCTTGAAGATTCTCCAGCTGAATGAGATGATGGTTAAAATGGCACCCAATGACGATGACGTCATCCAAATAGACCAGGCAGGGTTCCCCGACAAGATCAGCAAGAGCACACTCCATCATCCTTTCAAAAGTAGCCACAGCATTACATAATCCAAAGGGCATGACATTAAATTGCCACAGGCCCCGCCCTGCCTTCCTCCTGCAAGTAGCCAAATTTCAGGTCCAATGTAAAGAATTAGGACATCCCATTTAGCGTATCTAAGATGTCATCTATCCGAGGCAATGGATAACTCTCTTGATAACGGACTTGAAGATCGATGCATATAAAGCATTTCGGTAGAGTTTTTTCTTCTCGGTTATTTACAAATATCAATATTTAAGGCTAGCTGCTATTCTAATATTGAGAATTACATCTGTACTGTGTACTTTTTTTTAAAAACGTATGACTTCTTAGTCATTATTTTGGATCAAGAATTGCAATATTCGCAATAATGCAAACGGCACGGATCGTGTCCGGGCAGCGCGCTACGGACCGCCCACCGCTGGGTGCGTGCGTAGGTAACGCGGAGGAAACGGAAACATTTAAAGTCTTTTTTCTATATCATAACTAGCGGATCCGGCACCGCACGGCACGTCATACACCGGGCACGAAATCTAAGTTAGAAAAATCCAATAGTGCCGGATTTGGGAATCGAACCCAGGACTTCTCGATCAGCAGACGCGCGTTCAGCTACTCAACCAACAGGGCAGTCAAACTGGACAAGGTAATTACGTTAGGAAGGGGATAATTCAAATTAATATTGTGCAGTAAGTTTATATAGTCTTTTTAAACTATATAGACTGGAATAGACATAAAAAAGATTAATACCTCTCGCTATTCGAGCTTTAGCTTAAGTTTATGTAAGCTTTTTAAATTATATAGACTGTAATAGACATAAAAAAGATTAATACCTCTCGCTATTCGAGCTTTAGCTTAAGTTTATGTAAGCTTTTTAAATTATATA
>DWJK01006779.1:0-10252 GCA_018248815.1 Croniades pieria auraria | reverse complement strand
CCGGCTTAACTCACGTACGTTTTTCGGGATGGCCCGACTAGTTTCGGACCTGTACGAGGTCCTTCCTCATGAGCTCCAGCCTCTTGCAGCGAGGTCGCGACGAAGATTGAAGTGCATTGATAATGCTGAAATAATGAACACATTTTTCCGCTGAGAAAATATTATTTGTCTCGAGTAATTTCTTAAGTTTTCTATATTTCCATGTTACACTTCATCAACATTGGCTCAGTGATTAAACCATCTAAATAGGACAGGTAGAGTTATGTACCTATAAATTTAAGTGCGTGTAATATTAGGTATATTTATTTCTTTAAAATGCTTTACACCAGAGCAAATACAATACGTCTTTAGTAAAATGATTTCTATACGTAAAATGTATCTGAAAAAAACGCAATATTGCCAATAGCAGAAAATTCTTCCCAGAATCCGAAGTTCAAGATGAAGTGCTGCTCGCCACCACGGACCTGGAGCCCGAACCGGAAGAAGTGCAGTACACTGACACTTCGTACACCAGCGCCTCCTTCGAATCTCTCCCACCAGTTATTGAAGGTAACCAACCTGCCTATGCAAATATCGTACACTATTGGATATTCTGTGTTTATATCCTGAGCCTTGTACTGAAAAAATGGGCCCTTTAACATTAAATATCCCTTGGTTTAACGGTGAAGGAAACAATTCTGATTTTACATTTTCATTGTGAAAACATTGTGAGGAAACCCGCACCCCTTAGAGTTCTCCATAACATTCTCAAAGAAGTGTAAATGTCTGCCATCTCGCGTTTCGTCAGTGTGTGTCTATAGCCTTTAACCTGCCCGTTCTGAGAGCACACCCGTATCCAAGTGCCTAAAAGTACTTACTCTCTGAATGAGGAATGTTAAGGCTATAATTTGCGATACTGACCAATTGTGGGATAGGGAATTTTATAGGCATCATAACAAATATTATTATTTCATAATAAAAACGCACATGACATGAAATAGTTCGGGTCGCGGGCTAAGATTCGAACCCAAACCGTCCCTACTTACAGACCGAAATATAAACCACTAGACTGCCACTATATACTGTCATCAATTTACGTTTAATTCCACAGTTTGCTAAACATCTACAAAAGTTTAATGCCCAATTATACCGCAGTAGTAACCTTTTAAAGTTCACGTGTAAGTATCAATGATTCGATTGACCCGCCCCAAATAGTTCGTACGATGGGTTCTAGTTATATCGATACCACTAGTAACAATAGCAACCGAACATCAATATGTATTAACCGGGTTGTTATTGCGGGGTTTTTCCCAATATTTCTACATACAAAATGCGTTGTGCGGTGCATGTAAACAGCTGATTTGCATTTAACAAGGTAATAAATTATCACATTAATAATGTATAAGTCAATAAATAAGAACGTTGGATAGCTCAGTGGCTGAGGTTGCAAGCTCGTTTTGAGATAAGTATGCGGTTCGAAGACGTGCTACGCAGTAAGCCGAGGTCCGAGCGCGGTGGCGCTCATTGGGGGAGGCCTATGTGCAGCAGTGGACTGACATAGGCTGATGATGATGATGATACGCAATTAAGATACGCAATGATGATACGCAATTTTATATTCAACATTGTAGAACATTGACTGTGACGATATAGAAATATAACCTAAGGAAACCAACTAACCTTTGAATTTTCTAGAATGTTCTGAAATGCTTGTGAAGTCTGCCATATCAAACTTGGCTGGCTTAATAAAACTAAAGTGTTAACCCTTCACGTGTTTTTTAGGCACGTGATCAACATTCGGACATTAAAAGGGTTGATAGTGAAGTGAATAAATATAAATAGATGTTCTGTTATGCGATTTTAAACTGTGATATTTCTTCCGAACTAGTAGGTTTAACACTATTACTTCCAAATCAAAAATATCTAATTTACCATGAAACATTGGTCTAGTGGTTGCAAGCCCGACTGCCGATCGGGAGGTCCTGGGTTCAAATCCCGGGTCAGGTACTATTGGATTTTTCTCATTTAGAATTTCTAGTAGTGACTTGGAGTCTGGATGTGTGCCCGGCGTATAGCAACAGACTCACCACCTGTTCCATTGTGCGACTTAAAAGTAACTGGTGAAACGTGGGAGTGTACTACACTCCTCTGCCTACCCCTTCGGGGATTACAGGCGTGATGTTACTTTTCTTTAACGTTTTTTATTTCTTTTCTTTTTCTTTATTTTCGTTAAACGCAGCAATTTATTTTAATATCAATGTCAGTAACTTCACCATGAAATATGTTCTCTCACATGGACTAGTAACTCATAGCCTACTGGTAATTTTTTTATTGATACTTAAAAACTTTACCAGTAGGTAAACTGTTTCTACATTTACGTGTTTCAGAACCGAAACCAAAAAAGAAGAAGGGCAAAAAGAAGGTGGAAGAGGTAATATTTTGATCTTTTACAATATTAATTAATATCTACTGTGAAACCACGTTGGGACCAGACACTGTTAGAATGACTGCCTGGCATGCCTGTCGCCCCAATGCTGATCTGCTTACTCTCTAACAAAACTCAATGGGTAGATAAACCGATGAAACAAGTGCTGCGTTGGATTGACCATCTGCCATACCATTTATTGCTATTGTCGTTATATTATTGTAAATATTTTTAAAAGTACCGTAACAAGGAACTTCAACTAATGGAAACTGTTGAACACTGCATATAGACGTAGTCGAAATATAATATATAAAGTTCAAAAGAGTTAAAGATAATTTTGTCATATTTGCAACCTCATGGAAAGACTTACCTCTTTACAGACTGTAGAAGTCGCAAGGAAGACTAGTAGCGAACAGTTCCAGTGGTCTGAAGAGTCACTGCCAGCAGGTTTGTATCTTTTTCTTTTTGGTTCAAAAAATAGTAATACTTGTGCACGATAAGATATATATTTAACTTCTAAATAGTAACATTAAATGTACAATAACAGAAGAACAGCAGAAGGTCGAAGAAGAGGAAGTTACAACTAAAAAGAAGAAGGGAAAAAAAGGCAAGAAGGACAAGGAAAAAGAGGAAATACCCGCTTTCGAAAAGGTATGCAATATCGGCCATAATCTTGAACCATTGTAATTCTAATTCTAATTGTCTTAGTGTATACAGATGATAGTGGAAACTTTCGACCAGATGACCAATTTTCTTGCAGATAGTGTTATTTTTTAGATAATTACCTGCGAATACCTATTCCAGCTACTAAAAAGCAGATACATTTTACAAAACATACGTCATAAACATTTTCTATCGTGATCGAAAACTTTGAAGCGTAGGGGGAATGTTTATGGTGTCAATAAAGTCGAGGTTTTTTATTGCCAGCCATTCGTCTATCACGCACTCTTATTCAAGCACAATATTTTTCTCACTCTCTCTGGGAAGGAGTACAAAGGATAGACGCACGTTTTAGTTCACATACTTATGATTCAAAAAATTCCACGTTTCGTCGATTCCTTTTACTTTTGAAGGATTATTTTCGGGACAAAAGTATCAGTCGCTTCCGGAATTGTCACGCTGAATAGTCTTTTGTTTTTATTGCATAAAGATCTTCCCTTAAAAGTTGCCGGTTTCGTTAAGTACTCGTACCATTCAAAATAATGTATAATCGAACATTTGCGATGATGACATTTGAGGCCTCTCATAATAAAATAACGTGTTAAAGCATTACTTTTAACAAATACAAAAATTTTATTTAGAATTTCTATAGTCAGAAAAATCTGTGATAATATTCATGTGTTAGGTCGTGACATAGTTTCACTTCAGTCTTTGTAATTCCAAGTTAATGATTCTAATGGAATTCCAATCAGAGCTGATGGAACGCTTATAGTTCATGGCATTTGAAATACATTGTTTATCATAAAGAGTCATAGACTAAAAGCACTGAATACAACAGCCAAAGAATTGGAAGAAAATGAACAAGAAAGAAAGGGAAGTGTGGCTCTTGCAGCGAATAGAAGAATGGAGGGCGGAGAAGGAGGCAGAAAAGTTAGTTACATCATTTACCCTTGATTCTCCATCGGTAAAGATGAACCATGACATCTTAGTTCGTTTATATATTATTGTACAGACCACTGAGCTGTAAACCCTAATAACAATGAAGTAAATTAGACATGTGATACAAAAATAGGATTAAATGTTGACATGATTAATATCACAGTATTTCGCGAATTATTATTAATAAACTATGGTAACATTCCTGAGCAGAATGCAATCGTAGCAATTAGTATCAAGATGGCCTTGAAAATTGTACTAAATAATTGGACTCATAGTAAAGATCCTACATACTGTACTAAATAGTACACTGTGATTTATAAATTTGGTCTGACATCAAGGGTATGAACGATTGTGTAATAAGACGACGGCTAAATAATACTTTGGAACGTGTCATATTACTCCATGCGTAGATAACTAAAAACTATAACTAACTAAAAACTATATCAAACTGTCAGGTAACAAATAGTTATCACTGAAGTACTTTAAAAGTAGACTGATGTCTCGTTTACAGACAAGCTATTCTAGCAGGTGCGAAAGAGAAACGATTAACACTGGCGCGCGAGAGAGCCGAGTTGATGGCGAAGGACACTGCCGAGCAGGACATCAGAAGAGATATACTCGCGAAAACTACCAATTTATTTCTTTGTAAGTGCACAAACCTTTTAAAATCTTCCACAACTAAGTGATGTCAAGCACGAGGACAGGGCGCAATAGCCCTCATTGGGGAACACCCGTATCCAGCAGTGGACTGAGATAGACTGATGATAATTGATGAAGTAATGTAAATGTAGACCGGGTGAAACCAGTTCCGAAAAATTAAACTTGTTAATTTCATAGTGTGTATATATGGAATATAACCTTTTATACAATTTAATAATGTCATAGCATAAGAATAAATGTTGGGAGGGATAAATTATTAAGTTAATAAAAAAATTCATGAATGTGACAATGAATGAGGGAACGACAGGATGACGGAATGCCAAATGAGTGAATGACCTGATTGATGACAGTTTCAAATTCAAACAACAGACAGGAGAAATAAAATTAATTGTTAATAATTACAAGACAACTTTTGTTACAGCATTTGAAAAGCAAAAGATAGACTTCGGAAATAAAAAGCAAATGGAAGCAGAAGTAAGTGATCGTAACATTTACACAAAAAATATATTAAAACCGTAAACCACTGAGAATTTAGATATTTTCATTAAGTGTTGCCCTCTCAGGTGTATGATTTTTTGTAACCATATTTACTTTATAATTTCAAATTTATTAACCATATTCTAAGAAAAATTTGATTTCCAAAAATTCCAGATCCTGTTGCTTCGAGAATTTGTTTTCAAAATAGTTCCTTTGTTACTAAAAGTAGTGCAAGCAGAAAGTAATTTTTTTTCTGTGATCGACTTTAGAATTCAATGTGACATAAATTTCATTACATCATATTAAATATCATCGAAATCGGCCTACCGTTTTTTATCGCTACTAACCGTTGTCCGTCGGACAGGCACATTATCACTGCTTTCTAAGTTAAATTTGTAAGGAACGCGTTAGTACGCTTTGTCTCTCATCATCATGATTTCACATTCATTCATTATTTTAATCTTTCAACAATTTATCCTTACACTTGTTCGAGCTGTCGTAATAAAACAGGTGGTACAAATGAAAACATTCGATTCCAGTGGCAACAGTACCTCCGCTGCGACGGGCTGCCGGACCCGCGCGTGGTCACGCAAATGAACACTTACTTGCACGTGTGGCGCGAGAAGTCCATTTGTGATGACAACGAGCTCGAGAAAAGATGCGTGGAAGCCTTGCCGGTAAGAGAATTTGAAGAAGAGAGAAAAAATGATTCAGTGTACAGCTGTGGAACGATATAAAGTTCCTTAATGTTAATGATGGTAGTGACAGCTTAAGTCGACAATGGAACGCAGCTGAAAAATTTCTCGGTATTTAAATAATGCGTGTAAGAGCTAATCAGGCCTTTAAATATATCATTAAAGATTTTAATAAATGTGACAAATATACAATTAATGTACCTTTAACAGTATTTTTGATAATAATAACAGGAACAATTTTTCTTTAAGACTGATCCTAGGCAAAACTAATAGGAGCCCGTAATTTCACCCCTGCGGAATACTATCCTTAGTAGATTATAATGTATAGCTCATACTGACCAAGATTACCTTCGCACATAAGTTATACATGCATTTTTTAGAATCATAATCCTGTATATAGATTTTTAAATTCCTATCTTCAGAAAAGAGTGTAGGTCTTAAAAAGATAGTGCAGCAAAATTCAGCTGGACTCAAAAGTTCCAAGAAAGGACGAATTGTCATCCAATAATTGAGGCCTAAGTGCAGCTGTGTACTTCGAAAGACTGATCGATGGATCTTAAATAATAGGCATATTATACACAAACTTTCATTTCCTGTTTAATTCCTTTAGGGTGGGAATTTCTGATATTCCTTTCCGATATGCCAATGTTGCTACTACTTTTGCAGATGCTGGAAATGCTGGAAGAATTTGTTGCGAACTCGCGTCAATACACACCGCTTCAGGCGCAAAGTTACAACGAGGTTGGTCTTCTTTCTAGGATATTCCACACATATCAAGTAATTTATCGCTTGACAACATTGTTTTTTCCAAATTGTCAGAGGCAACAGTGAAATATAACGCAAACAAAATCGAAAATGGTACTGTCAGTGACCCGAACCCCACAATGGTTTCTAAAAACAAATATATCATGCGTAAATAAAGGTTATTTTTAATCATTAATTTTGTACGTCATGTGATACGTCTATCGTTTTTATTGTTGTCATCATTATCTGGAAGCAAAAAGGTTTCATCGTTATCAATGTCTCGCAACTTTTTATTTCTTTTACTTGGCAAGACGGTTAATTAATGTTCTAAGAATGATGAAAAGATAATTTAAGACAAAAAGAGAACTGGACCCGGCCGTGCATTTCTAGAGGTGATTTTTATGGAGTATGACCCTCGGAAGCATAATTGTTTATAGGTGGCGAGAGATCCCATAAAATTGGTACTTGTGGAACAATCATTATTTTAGATATGTTATGCCAATGTACACTCTAACACTTGTTATAATATGCAAACTTTAAGAATCTCTCAATCTTCTTCCACTCCATTCAACAGGTCCGCCTAGCTCTCCGCTACCAGTTATCTGAAGCTATCCAATGCGCATCGTACACCCTACTCCGTGACTTGGAGCACCGTTTGTCATGGCAGTCCATAAAGTTGGCTACCTACGAGAGAGAGTTCAAAGGTCTTCGCTTAAACTTATGGGTTGCTGTCAGGATGCCCACGAGAAAACCTAAGCCTGTCGAACCGGAAAGGTGAGGTTACTTGTTGACATAACCTGAAGATTCCTTTTGTGTTATGGAAGTAGCAAACAACTATGTAAGCGCTAGTTATCTGTTATCAATTAACACTTACCGACTAGTATTTTTATTCCCTCTAAGAAGTTTTCTGATACGAATCAGGGATATGTTTTACAAGGGTACCGCTCGGAAATTAGTTAATAATTAGGTAATAATTAAAGAACGTAACATCACGCTCGTAATCCCGTAAGGGGTAGGCGGAGGAGCGCATCACACTCCCAAGTTTCACCAGTTACTTTTAAGTCCCATAATGGAACAGGTGGTGAGTCTGTTGCTGTACATCGGGCACACATCCAGACTCCAAGTCACTACTAGAAATTCTAAATTAGAAAAAGCCAATAGTACCCGACCCGGGATTTAAACCCGGGACTTCCCGATCAGGAGTCGCACTTGCAGCCATTCGACCAACGAGGCAGTCTATAGTAATAGATGACTTAATGATATAGTAAAAAGTTATTAAATTACAATGAACACAAAATACCATCCGACCAGCCAACCTTCGAGTATGTATCTACAGAACAAAAGAACGGAATCATCTCATTACTAATAATATACAGTTGTATTAAATAACAAACATTACATACGCGAAAGAGAAAAAATAAAATAATCCGAATAGAAATAAGAACTTGAGTATATTTTTGGTCGATTGGTTGTAGGCGTGAATGCTGAACGAGAGGTCTTGAGTTTGATTCCCGGGGTTGGTTACTATCTGAGTTTTATGACAGAATTTCCAGAAGTACCTCGGAGTCTGGATTTGTACCCGATATATGACAATAGGCTCACCTGCTGTTACATGACGGTACGTGAACGTAACTGGTAAAACGTTCAAGTGCAGTACACTCCTCTGCCTACCTCTTTGGGGATTGAAGGCGTAATGTTACGTGTTAAAAATAACAAAAAATCCTGAAACATAATCAACATTTTAGGATTTTTACTTGTGCACAGGGAACCAGTAGAACTAGCTTTTCCGTCAATGAAGGTAGGCTTGAAACTGCCCAAGATTATAGATGGCAGCTGTGTGTGCGTGCGGGCGGCTCGCTCCATGATAGACCTGCTCAGCGAGAGTTCCAGAAGCTTCGCCTTGGCTGCCGAAATGCCTAATCGGTATGAAGGTGAGTTTTAAAATCGTTTATTTTGGTATACTAATAACTAATCTTTTCAAACATCAGAAATCAAATTCCCTTTCCGTCATCTGTCTCAACCTGCTAATGCGTACCGCTCTCGCCTTCGATGCGTCTGTACTTCGGAACACTGTATATGCACTTTGTATAGTTCATAGTATCAACTCTTATTTTATGGAAGTCCACTGTCATAATAAGTTTAAAGTTATTTGGCAATGATGAAGTAAAAAACTGCCTCGTTGGTCGAGTGGTTGCATGCGCCACTGCAGATTGAGAGGTCCATGGTTCGCTTTCCGGGTCGGCTGTTAAGTTTTTCTAATTTGAAATTCCTAGGAATAGCTCGGTGCCTGAATTTGTACTCGGTGTGTGGCATTCGGTTCACTGTCTATTCCATAGTTGGACGGAAACGCAACTGATATAGAGTGGGTTACGTGGCAGTGTACTACACCTCTCTGTCTACCCTTTCAGAAAGAGAAATAATAGCGTAAATGTTTATAAATAAAGAAAATATTAAATTTGTATTTGACATTCAATACTCCCCGCGTAACTCGTGAGGAACTAGGCGAGATGTTATATTAATGAACTCTATATAACTTCAGACTTGTTCATATTCAACGTGAAAGAACACGTGGCCACGTACAAGCTGAAAAAAGAACAGGACGACATACGGAACAAGTTCTACAAGGAGATACGAGACAAGATAAGGGAGGTGGAAGCCTTCTTGAAGGCGAATCCGTAAGTTTAAATATTGCTGTCTTTAGCTATTTCTTTATTCTCCAGCTAGGTGGAGTGACGATATACGCAAAGTGCCTGACAGCGGTTGGATGCAACGAGGTGAAGATCGAGCTCAGTTGCAGGCTGTTGGAGAGGCCTATTTCCAGCAGTGCACAGGAATAGGCTGAAAATGATGACGGTGTTGTCTTTTGCACTGCTTACGAAGTAATTAGAGATAATGCCTAGAGATACAGGAGATAGAGATGACAGGGAGTAGAGGTAGGGAATGTATCGTCAGCGCTGTGTAGTACTAACGGAATAATTATCAAGACTGCTTGGTCGTAGTTCCATATAATGTGGTCAGTTTCTTTGGTTACCAAGTGTGGTTTGGTTTATTTTTACATAAATGCTGGAACCCTTTATGAGTTGTTGTTTTTTTTGTCGTAATAAATCGCAATTTTAAATAAATTACGCTAATTATTACTTTTATTAAACCACATTCAATTAGTAGATAATTAAAATGAATAAATGATTTATATAATGCAGCATTCAATTAATCGAACAAAATGTTAATGCTATTTTGTTTTACATTATTTGAAATTATTTTTTGGATCTTGTTATAATTAGTATAGATAGCTCTAATTATACGACTTGTCTTAATGCATATATGTTAAAGAACATTCAATTGTCTGAATAAAAATAAAATCTAATATAATGTCCTGTTTTGTTATGATTCTATGTACTCAACATTGCGACGACTCTAAGTACTCATCGTTGCACCAAAATTTAATTTTTTGACGTCACGAAGTTTTTATTAACAAACCAACGTTCCAGGTACACAAAGAATGAGAAAGAGAAGGAGGAATTGGACAACTTGAACATGGCCGAACCTCCTTTCTTGCCTGATCCTAGGACTTTTATTGGCGAGCAGAACGGTATGACATTATTAATAACGCTCATTATGTCACATAACATACCTATACATATAATAAAACTGTAACTGGTCGTCTGTACATGGC
>DWJK01006778.1:0-10252 GCA_018248815.1 Croniades pieria auraria | reverse complement strand
TCCCAAAGAGGTAGACAGAGGAGTGTAGTACACTCCCACGTTTCACTAGTTACGTTTACGTCCCATGGAATAGGAGGCGATCAGATCACACACTGTAACTTTCTGGACATTGGTTTCTTCCAAGCATCGTCATAATTCACGGTCCTATATTTTTGAATCTATCGCTTGGCCGCTGCCTGACCACGTTCTTAGTCCTCCCTGTAAATAAAAATTACATAAATTAATGTGTAGAAAAGTTAGGAACACGAAACATCGGAAATCTAGCCAATGAAGCCTTCCACAGTTGTGCCTCAAAGTACGAGACCTTAATTGGGATACAGAAAGAAAAGAAAATTTAAAATGTACAAAAGACGTGGAATTAAAAGAAGTGTAGTACAGCTTGGCTCGTAGCATATTAAAAACAAATTTGATTTAAAGTTTTTATTTTAACAATTACATAAAACAACAAATTAAGATAAAATAAAACGAAAACTAATTTGTTTATCGTTATTAAGTCAATTAATTAATGTTTAAGAAGTCGAACAATTAATAAACCCTATGATGAAACTGAAATGGCAGCGATAAATACCAATAATCACTGACCCGTCTTTCATGATTTACTCGTACAACATCATTACCATAATTACGACTGGTTCGCAATGGGACCTACAGGTGTCCTCGCGTCTTCTCACGAGGTTCATTACCATTTTCCCATATTAAAGGGACATCGGTATGTATTGAGATAAGGCATCACAGAAAACTTGAATACATATTTCGAGAAAGGAGGGAGATATGGAATGGTTCCGTATTACTCGCATGTAATCAATCCTGCTGGAACGCATCATTGAACAAAAATAACCATTTCACAGCCGTTTTGCGTAACCATCACGAACTGATGAATCACTCCATCTGGATTAATAGTTTTGAAACATGAGTAGACTTCCATGTTCTCTGCCATGACAGGACATTATTTTTGGCTTTGACAGCACATACATACTATACAAGCTGATAAATAACTTGGACCTTCCACAGACGGTGTCCGGACCAGCCTCGTATTTATGACTTCCTTGTCCGCGACAAAACATCCGTAATTGAGCGATCAACTCAAGCCCATAACTTGCACAAAACTATCAGATTACAACCCTACGTTCGTTAACACCGCCATGCATCTTATCCCTCGAAAATTTCGCTGTTCTTCAATGGTATTATCACCCTCTCTTTCGTTCACATCCAGACCGATCGAATCAGAAAAAGAGGGTGCGATACTGACCACAAATTTGGGATTTATAGAATCATCGGACAGGTGGAAATAGTGACCACCGGTCACTGGGGCTATCAAGTTACGATAGTGTTGTGAGCCGATGGGAAATTTATTGAACGGGTTGACGGTTGTAGCAAGTAACGCGGTAAAAAGCTAAGCGAGTGACCGTTGTAGGTATACGAGTGGTTATTGTCGGTCGTGTGAATCGAATTAATTTGAATTGTAATCGATCGTTGATGAATTAAGTAGGGAACACGGAGGTCACTGCGAAGGGCGGACTAGTCGGTCAACCATTGTGTTCCAGCACTCTTCCTGTCTGGACTTTGAACGGGTCATGTGACGTGAAATAAGGAAATTGCTATGATTATTAGTGTGGCCTGCGTTCACCATTGTTGGGTGTCGGGTTTCAATAGCGTTGTTTATTTAAGAATAAATTAACGTCAACAATATATGCACATAACAATTCTTTACTTTGTCGCTTTTCTAACTAAAGAACTATTTTTTCTATAAGATTTTTTGATTCAATCTGAAGGGTGTGGTTGCTACGAAAACACTAGAGGAGATCAACTCAATCCTTATGAATTTCAATAGGACAGATACTAATAAATGCTAAACGTTCCTATTATCGACGTCGTGTCAATAATTTAGGACAAACTAATATGTACGTGACGTCACGCCTATAATCCCCGAAGGGCTAGGCATAGGAGTGTAGATCAGTCCCACGTTTCACCAGTTACGTTTACGTCTCATGGAATAGGTGGTGAGCTTGTTACCATACATCGGGCACACATACTACCATACAAATAATCATATTTAACTACTCTCATTAACTAAATTAAACGATACTAACAATCCTCTTGTGTTAGTCGTATCACTACTAGTTCTTTAACTACCAGTCCAATAATTTCTAGTTCTATTCGAGATGGGTTCTAGATGTCTATCGACAATAGTGGCCACTAGTGATTGCTGCCTGCTGCTCTGCTACTCTCTTCACATGAAAAAACTAAACACTTATATTACGTAGGAATATTTCATGAAGCAAACTTTTATTAACGTCTACGTATGTCCGTAGCTTGTTTAAAGTCAATTGAAGTAAATTTAAGTGTGATAAAATGAGAGTCGCTAATTATTATTAATCATTAATTATTATTAACAGAAAGATCTTATTTCACACATTTAGCGATAACAGTTAATAATGTTCTTTTTATAATTGTGAAATTCAATATCAATATATTGTGTTCAAAAAATACATGAAATAAGAAATCTTACGCACAACGCACTGAACAGTGTTTCCATGAAAATATGTTGAGTTAAACGACGAATTGTTTTAATAATTCAAATTAATTCTCATATCCTAATCTTGTATCAAATATCATATTCGACGTTTGTACTAAATTTCAATAAATTTTCTTATATTCTGCACTTTCTGTTTCTACCGGAACGCTTACGTAAAAAGAAACGTTTTCTAATTGTTTTGTATGTGAAAATCGCCAAAAGGAAGCATTCTAAATTTAAATTTTTGTTGTAATTAAAAAAAATTATTTTATACGGTCAAGCAAGTGTAGTGACACTGACATTTAGAAGAATTTTATACATTTTAAAGTCACAGAGCTAAGTTGTAATCTGGGCTAATTCGGCACAGCCGATCGTAAATCGTAGCGGGCCGGCGCGGCGCTCACAGCGTGATGCCTGCCTAGCCCTCACAATCCCATTCCGAAATATTATTGATAGCTCACGTATTCATATTTAGAAATGATGATTATGTTGTGCCACTATCAACTTTATCGCTAAGGGGTTAGATTTGAGTGTATTGTTAATTATTTATGATTTAATTGTTTTATATTTGAGTCTTAATTAACAATATGTTAAGTAGAATGTTAAAAATATACTAATAATAGGAATCCGAAAGTACGTCTGTTTGTTACGCCTTTTTCTGCAGCCGCTAGAGTAATTCTGATAAAAATGTATATAATGATAGTTTGTTACTAAGGTGCGAAACGAACTACAAACATAGGTAATAAAAAAGCCGACTTTTTGCAAATTAAATACCAATTTTGACACAGAGGTTTTACAGAGCGGCTGGAAATGTTGAGTGGGAAGTGAACTAAGAGTAGGAATACTGCCTAAAGCCTACCCCTTCGGGGAAATGCTGTCGCAGTGATATGTTACGTTTAGTATTGTAATCAGTAAAACGAACCAGCGGTGTTAAATATAAGTTTAAATCAATCTTGTTTTATAAACTGGTATAACCTGTATATTCGAATAATTATTATAAATAAACTTTAAACGGACGAAAATGTTCCATAATAAATTCGCTAAATACGATCATAATTCCCGCTAGAAATTCAAGCAAACAAATTCTGGTTTTTATTTATGTCCCGGATTCCTGTATACAACTCAATAAAGTATGCAAAACTACATTCTGCGCAACAAACAGAAATATACATAGATCGTAAATTTTAGCGACTTTGAAACATGTGTGGTATGATCACATTGACCAAAATCAGTAGCAATAAACTATTGAAGTTTAATATATAGTAATAGTGATATCTCTGGATAACTCCAGACACGGCTAGTTGATTCCAAATCAGTTCTGTGGTAAGTACTGCTGATGTACTATTTACATGTCTAAAGACTTTTGTAGGTAGTTTTATACAGTCAAAGAAAAAATCAATTTTTGTACACATCATTAGTTATCCTGGGAAGAAATGTAATCCACAACTCCAGTCTCTAAAGTCAGTTCAGTTAAATTAAAATATTGATATGTAAACATGGTAAATTTTAAACGTTATAAATCATTACATGTAAAAAATAGATGAAGAGGACTTCCCCCTTTTGCAATTTTAGGTATTTGAAGATTTTTTAATCTTTGAACATGCGTCTAAAATATTAATTAATCAAATGACGCAATTATACAGTCATTTTGAAAATGTCTAGTTGAGATAGAGCCATCAAAATCAACAACTGCAACGTCTGAAAACTGGTAAATGAACTTTTAGACAAACATATGTCTTCCTTGTTAAAATTTATGCAGACGGTGTTATATACGTTGAATAAATTTACAAAATTTATAATAAAAATGTTTATTTTCTATTAAAATATAATAAATGACAACCGTAAAATTTGCAGAGGAACGCAGGAACTAATGACGTGAGATAATCAGATAAAAAAGAATGACAAGAAGATGACGTGCGTTGAAATTATTGTTAAAAGAAAGAGTTCGGACTATTATTAAATAAATACTCTCCAATCGGAAAGGATGCCGCATCATTCAGAAGAACCAATAAATACTGCTGATTATGTATTTATTCATGACGTAACGGTATATCGCCTACATAGTGTCGGTGCGACGTGTGGGTACCTAATACTCAAATACGAGTAAGTGACATGTTTACGCAAATCACATTTATATCGCTTAATATATCGCCCGAATTCGGGAACTACGATGCGCTCGCCACTGCGCCCTTTCCTATTCAACGTGAACGGTCAATAATTTAGAATCAACAGTTCAGTAGCCAAGTAACTTGGACTAATCCGTGTCGAATCGCTAGATATGACGGAAAGATTTTTCAATAACACCAACGATTCGTTGATCAGAATAGTTCGTAATTCGAATCGAACTCCGTTGGGTTCTCTTTTTGTGTGGGAAACGTTCCGTTTTTCAATCACGAGGCAGCCTTTTTACGTTGGCCGGTGTAAGAGCCGGGCGATAAATATCGGAGGTTACGGCCGCGGCCGGCTTTGATGTGCTTTATCCCGATTGCTACAAAAATTTTGGAGTTCCTATGGGTGTCCGTCCGGTGCAATATGTGAACGGATAGAACAACTTTTATTTAACGATACTGGACTGGTCGACAGCGACCGCTACGGCTCTCGGTTTAGACGAACGCAATACATTTTGTTTTTTAATCAACGCGTGATGAATGGAGTGGTCTTACAGCATTAGGCTAACTTGTGCCTTTAAAACAAGGAATCGAGTAACAGCTGCAGTGTGATCTTATTGACAACCCAAACTTGTTTAACGATGTACAAACAGCGAGCCAGTGTGCACCGCACACGACACTGTTTGCCATACATCACGTCTAAACATAGGCACATTACGGATAAATCGTCGGAAATGTAATATCAATATTGATTCAATGATAAAATATGTAAAATAAACACACTTATTGGTGTATAACTTATTTTATTTTCTGTCGACAGGTATTCTAATTAATTAGCCAGTATACATAATTTATTTACGACACACTTTATGTCCATTAGCTTGGTGTCAAGGATGTTATTCTCCAATTGATAGATAAAATATTTTAATATTCGTTACCACGTTACTAACTAAGATTTTTTCATACATTGCTCACACGAATCCTCGTTTCTTTGGCCAACATTTTATAGTGGTTAACTTAACACACGCAATTAAAGCAAAGTAATACATAGAAAAGAAAAAATATAACAGCAGAAATAAAAAGTAAGGTACAGTTAAATATCAGGCAGTTTTAGATGATCAATGTATGAAAACCTTTGTTAAGTTTTAATAAAAATTGCTACATATATAAAAAATAGGAAGACTTTGTAAATACTAGGCTTAACTCTGCCTCTGACAGAAAACGCTAACTGTAAGGCTTTGTTATCAGCGTTATATAGTTACCGAACTTTCAAGACCCTTATAAGTCACAGAGCTGTACTTTACCAAACCCTTCCAGAAGTAACACGTAGGACTACTACGGGCATCGTTAGTCGCTTTGATATCCCCGTTGGGGTAAATGTGGGTTGTTCGGGGACGCACCTCGCACCGACACGCGCCGTCCTGCAACAAAGACACTCGAGTGACTTTTGACTTTGTGTTGTTAAGCTTCATAATATAATTGAGCCCGAACAAAATCCGGCCGAGTATTACCATACAATGGGCCAGTCAGTTCCGTCGAGCCCGCCAGGTCGTGGAGGGCAAAAAAACACTACCACTCGCTCTAACTTCCCGCCAAATGTCCTAACTTATGTCGCAACCACAAACGAAATTCAACTTTACATATTTGCGGCTGAGTTTGAATCTGCTTGGCCCGCCATCCATCCATGTCGTTGTTTAGATGGCGAGTAGGTTGGCAGGCGTCCATCGAAGGCAGCCCATCATGAGCCCGACGACTGTTTGACGGGTGACAAGAGTGAGCAAAAACGCGAGCGTAACTTACCTACTGCCCGCTCGAGCCGGCTATATACCCAGTTTTGAGTTATTGCATCGGCTCAAGTTTTTACCGAGTCGTCTCGATGTCACTCGATTCTTTTTAGCGATCGATGTCCTTTGTTTACTTCGCTGTCTCGATGAAGCTTAAGCGTTGAGGTTTCTGACGTTTTGTGACGGCCCGGCTGTTTTGCGGCCGTTTTCGAATTCTTGCACCGATCTGGAATCGACGTCAACGTTGAAATAATGAATGGAATTGTCACTTTGCAGCATCTCGGGCGAGAGCCGCGCGTCGGACATCGTTCGTGCGCTGATACGATTGCATCATCCATACCTAGAGTCGGCTCCAGCCGGAACATGATTGCGATACACGTTCAAACATAATTTATGTCACCCATATACTCGAACACGTTCTATTTGTATTAAATACGGGTTTAAATGCGCTGCAAACAGCATTTCAAATGACATATTGAGATAAGCATTGTATCTCAATATTAAATGCTTTACTTGCAATAGTTCATATTATTACCTGATGCAGTATTAGAAATAATGCAGCGATTAACGTTGTTAAACCCACTGCGCAAATTTGCGAAGGAATCTTTACGAGAAACGCTTGTCAAATCAGAGTTGTAGACATAAGTGGGTAATGAAGGATATGTACATACATGCTTGCTCTTACAACGTAAGAAAGTTCTTTAAAAATTGCCTAAGTTGAGATAATTACAGAGCTGCTAGGCTTACTTGGCATTTAATATTATTGGTAAGCCTCCAAATATTGTAACTAATGTGAAAAGTTAGATCAAAACTTCTATCATATCAATCAATTGATTCGCGAAGGGCTTGCTGTAATAGAGCTGACACTGTCTACGGGACGCCAAAATTTCGGGTTCGATATTCGATCGGAGGAAACCTTTATAGTTATTTCTTTAATGGAGAAATCTTTTTCAATATTCTTTATGCTACATATATGAACACAAAATTAAGAACTGAATGCAACAAGATTTTTTTTTAATATAAAAAACACTCTTAGCTATAGTTGTTTTAATTGTTATAAACTAAACGAGCCATACATTTTTCAAAATTTATATTACTGCTGAAAAGTGAGAGTCTATTAGTTTCAATGTATATTAAGTAAGGTTTTACGCTCATGCAAATACTTTAGTCTCTAGTTCTCAATAGAAAAGCACTAACAACTGTGTCACACATCCTTTAGTGAGAGTCCAGCGGTGAACAGAAAATAGGAGGTTTCTCTGCGGTAGAAAACACCAGGTAATTAGGTATTCGATGGCATTGGCCACGTCTCACAATGGTAATATATAGCGCTCGTCAGGTGCACGAATTGCTCTACATAGAGTTTCACGCGACGACACGGCTAAGAGACGATTCTTGCGTCATTAATCAAGTCCTTATATTATAGTATGTTTTCATCAGTTGACTTCAAGTAACAATAAAATGCTAATTTATGAATTTCGTTTTCAATTATTAAGATTTACTTATACATAAATACCAGCGTTCCAAGAGTTTGTACATATTTTATGAAATATGTCTGATATAAATCGATTGCTCCAAGTGATTGAGCGAATTTTTCTCGTCTTCCTTGCGTATAATTAAACACTACGTTTATTTAATTTTAACTTTGAATCTAATCTTTCTCCTAATAGGAGACACGTCTTTAACAGTGATATATAAAAGGGTTCCCGACGCCTATTCACCTCATTAAGGTGACTGTTTTCATTAAGTACATTGCAATAAGAACATAAATCGTCATAGAAAATTTTGATTCATGTAAACTTTAATTATCAGAAGTCTTAAGGTCTTCACATCATTTTATAATAACGAATCCTTCCCGTATTTCAAAAGTCGTCTCGTGATCGCGCCGTGTGAACACCACTCACGACACTTTCTACGCACGACGGGCCGCACATACGCAACACGACATCCGGCTGTTTGTTTATATGTACGACTGTTTGTTTTCACTGCCGCGCCGCCTACTGTGCGCCATTTTCTCTGTGCTGTCTATGAAAACATCACCGTGTACATAATACCCGAACTGCTATCCGGTATTATTGCGACATCATACCACAAAGAATATATTATATTAAATGGATTGTAATACAGTTCTATCTTAAATATTTGAATAATAATATTAGAATTCCCTTGTAATAATACATATCGAATCGATAGTCGTAAATTTAAGATGTTTCCATTTCCTTGTTCTAATTGTATTAATGTGATACAATTAAATAAAACAAGAGATTCTTCTAATAAATTCGATAATTTAGAATAATCGGTGAATTAATTTGACAATATTTATTAAATTTTTTTAAAACTGAAATTGCTCAATTTGAATATTAAGTGTTTAAACTTTATATAGATACATATATTAGGTAAACCTACTCGTATCTATATGTTTTTATCCATAAAGATGGGTACAGACCTATATTGTTTTTGGGTATCAGAAATGAATAAGAATTGGTAATCAAAAGCCTTGATCTTAGTGAAAATATTCTATAAACTTCGTTGACGAGTGTTCCTACAGTAGTTGTCCAAATCCCATTAGACTTAAGGAGATGATGTAAACAGCGAGTGACTCTTGGATTTTCATTACTGTACAAAAACAATATTTGTGAGGCGATTTAGTAAGTGGTGGGCAGTGGCGGCCGGCCGCGCAGCTCCGGTAGCGAGATGTACTGATTACTGCGCTACGTGCCCGCGCTGCCAATGAGCACAAACATTTCGCGAATCGATTCCGATCTTCGGGACTGATCCGTGCGTGGCTTCCACTTCGGAATGTTGGTAACGGGTCGAGAAGTTCCGTCTACTATTTTTAGAACAACAAAGACTTTTTTAACAAACACAGCGTCTAGAAAGCACATACTATATTTATAACGTAAATATAACCCTCTCTTCATAGACCCAGGATTTGCTGACTGCTCACTCACGCCCTAACCAGTACCTAACCTAATTGGTCGAGTTAGCTAAGTTTCAGTTTCCCTCGAAACACGTGTCGATCAATATTTATTTATTTATTTATTTATTTATTTAGTGCATTTAATAATCAATCAATATTATGATAGTAAAACTTATAAATAAAACCCAAGTTGTTTAACTATAAAACCAAAGATATACCCTAATCGTCGAACTAAAACCTATCCGACGAACCATATAAGCAACCGTAAATACGTCTCTATATTAGGAATACATCCAAATTGTTTTTTTCCCGAACTCCTTGCAATAATTTATAAAGCAGCTTTAAAAATCATAACAAGAAACTTCAGATTAGTCATACATGCGACCTGTTAGAATCACCACCTCGTGTCTATGGTGAAATGAATTATGCAGCCGGTTTGTGTTTGGAATCAGGTAACGTGCAATTGAATTATGAGCGTAAAATTTTTTACCTTGCCATTAACATCTGAGGAAATGTTAAGGAATGTGTTATTTCTATGTTTGGAATGGTCGTACTCAGCTGTCCCAGGTCGTTTCATAGTACTAAAGATTGCGTATGATTGGAATCACGCTATGAAATGTGTCACTAATATATACAACAGCAGAACTGCCTTAGTCGTAAGTAATGTACCAATGCTGTTTAAGTTTACCTGGAATTTCAATATTTCATATTTCTTGTTTGTGTATATACATACATGGAAGTCCACAAGCCTTTTTCCAATTTTAGGCAAGAATAAAGAATGTTCGCAAGCAATGTTCAAACGAAGTCAATTCGCCTCAAATTTCAACGAAGTTATTACATGCATGCTCATCAATAATCGACCCATTAACATTCCACTGTTGGAATATGAGTCTCCTCCCATATTGAGAGGGTTAAGGCCGTAGTCCTC